>KK119088.1:252115-265308 GCA_000611955.2 Stegodyphus mimosarum | reverse complement strand
ATAAAACATGTGCAGAGTCCCGATTCTTAATTTTACTTCAGCACTAAAATACTTCGTTATTGAAAAAACAATCAGTTTAGCATAAATTTGTGTGATCAATAATTTGGCTCCGTAGCTGCGTAACTGCTTAGCATACATCTCAAACCAATATATACTACATAGAAACATCATTGATTTTAACATCTAATATTTTATATCCCTGATGCCAGCCTGGCAAATCATTATTTATTACATTTTGCTTTCATCACCATATGCTTATCAACACATAATAACTTGAGCAATGACTCATGCAGCGATGTCTAAGTAATTTTTTTTGTATTAGTAATTGAATAGCAAAAAGTACGGTAACCTTTTAGGTTGACATTACGTTTGTTGATGATTACAGATTTAAGTTAATGTGCTAAGAAATGTTGATGAGGAAAAATTTAAAACATATTTCTTTCCATATGCTAAAAACAGATTTTGTTAATGATATTCATAGACCAAAAGATTACATTTGGTGCCATTTGAATTAAGAATAACTGATCCGTTATTCACATAAACCCAGAACTGGAACCAGACTTCGTATGGCTGCAACGGGCAGCAGAATTTAGGAAAGACAAAATTTTTGGAATTTACAGAAGCATCAAGCAGCAAAATTGAGGGATAACAAAATTTTTTAATTTAGGGAAAGCATTGAGACCGAAAAATTTAGAACTTAGGGAAGTGCTTGGTAGCAGAACTTAGAACACCCTAGAGACTGCATCAGGCAGTAAGATATCTAGTGCTGGCCCTCAGTAAGCCTTAAGTATATATGCGAATTTATTTATTCAGGACTCATATAAACCTTAAGCATGTGCAAAAAAATACACGTAAGTATAATAAGTAACTAAATTAATACAATTCAGGCTTAACTACTTCAGTGCATGACAGAAGCAGAACAAAATTTAGTTAAAGAACTTGCCTTTCGTCACCAATCTCACGACACATAGCCAATAATAGACATTATGAAGGTAGGCTAAAATTATACTTTACTGATTCCAAGGAATTTCAGTTAATGTAGCAGATTGCCCTGTTCCCTAACTTTTTGATTTGATCCAGCTTATTAATTTTTGCAGGCTGTTATAGTTACAGCAATTTTATGAAAATTAAAGTTTGGACTTTCGATTATGTCAAAAAGAGTTTCCAATTCTGGAGCTGCAAAAGGATACACAAAGCGAAAGCATATTTTGATGTGGACAAAAAGTGGAATTGCTGCAAAATATGGATAAAAAAGGTTCTCAAAATTATGGGATGAGTATGGCATTGGAAAGTCAACTGTATATGACATAAGAAAACAGAAATAGGAATTTTTTGTGATTCCAACAACCCACTCGCAATGAATAACAGAAAAATTATTCGTTATGCTAGAAGTGACGAGCATGACAAAGTTATGACTGAATAGATCAGACAGTGTCACAGTTTTAGTTTTAGTGAAAACCTTGAACAGAACTACTAGTGTTCAGGGACTTTACCACTCAGGAGCTGGCGAGCCTCATGTATATGTATGTATGTGCATATATGTGTGTGTGTATACACACATACATAAGTATGTACATATACACATGCATTTATGAATGCATACATCCATACATACATGTATATACACATAAATTTTTGAATCTGGTCCAGACAATAGTAGAGTACCAAAATTTATGATTGCTTATCATTACAACGTACAGCGTTTAAATCAGGTAATATTTTCTTGGCTAATAGTGCTCCCTTGTGGATCATGCAATGAGTAAAAATAATAAGTTCATTGCTGTTATTAACTTTTGATAAAATTTAACATTCATGGCGCAACCATCATGGTCGTATGGTTCCAGTTACAGAAGTGCTTTAAACAACGAAAATATTCATGGCAATATAAAATTTTAAAAAGGAAAAAAAATTAATTTTCAACAAATAACAAAATCTAACTTTGAATGTGATCTCCCAGTTCCTATACTTATATTTGAGACAGATTTATACTTATCAAAAAATAAATTTATAAGAAATGAGTAAAATGAGTATTATACGACAAAAATTGACTGGGATATTTAATTTCAAAATTTACAATTTTTGATGTCATTTTCAACTTAAGGGATCAGTTAATTAAGTTAGAATAATTCCAGGAAATAAGTTTAAATGAAGTGCAGCAAAAAAATGTGTATAATTTAATAGACCATACAAGGAAGTCATGTGGGGTCCACATCAGATTTTTTTTTGGTAAAACTGCACATTACGGGCCAGTTTGGACATTTTCGAAAAGTCGCCAAATCGGCTATTTTCGCGCATTTTAGAAAATCACTAACTCATCATATCGCCGTATTAGATGGTTGCGAATTTGAATGAATCTTGTAAACATGCAAAAATATCTAAAACAGAAGTTCAAGAAAAACAACGATAAAGTATTTGAAAGTTAATAACTATGTATTTTATGGCATCAACAATATTAAAACTTTTCATAATATATACCATTTTTAAAACAGTAACAAAATGGAGTAAAACGTTTTAGCACGAAATTTAAGAAATAGCAATAAGCAGTAAATGAGCAATAAATGATCAGAAAGCATTGATTCATATTTAATCTAAAACTTAAAAAAAAAAAAATGCAGAAGAAAAAAAAGATAAAATTCAAAATTTCTATCTACTGAAACATGAGCAATAGTAAAAAAAAAATTGGTTAAACAATTTTAGCTAATTTTAGCTAATAACTTATATTTTTTAAATAAATTCTTATTTATAATAAATGGTAGAAACTCGCATTTGTTTATATCCACACTAAAATGTAACAATACAATGGAGAAGAAATTCAAAATGGCGCGCTCATTCAACACCGACTCTACGGCTCATTTCAACCATGTGCTTAACCACATATAATGGACACACACCTCCATTCACACAAATCTGTCGCATCTTTTATTTCAAGTAATTTCATACTATTTTTACACTCAGGACATTCGTACATATTCGCAATCAAACCATAATTCATGCACCATTCTATCACACATCTTTTGCCCTTATCTTGCAACCGAATGAAATAAGTAAAATCCATATGTTCAACTCTTTCGACGTCAGCCATTTTGCTCACACAATTTACTAGAAGCACAGTGAAATGACGAAAATACAAAAAGCCCGCTTAAATGCTATAAACTGTAACTTTAAATCCTAACGATTTTCATGATGCCAAGAGGTTACCAGATTTGGCACGAGTTCGTTTCATTTAGCGACTGGCCCGTAATCTGCAGTCTAGCCTTTTTTTTTTAATCCTTTGAGCATGATAACCGGCTTTATCCAGTCATCAGAAGTTTTGCTACTGGGCATATATTGGCTTATAATTTAAGATATTTTGCTTTTTTACTTTCTTCAATAATATAAATATTATCTTAATGATGCAGACAAAATTAAGTAATTATGCAAACACAATTAATAAATACTGTTTAAATACCAGTCTTCATGATGGATCTAAAATCCTGCGCCGCTTCAGAGGGTTAAGTTAGCCTTAGGAAGCACTTCTGCAAAGCGCCAACGGGCGCTTCGGCAAAGAACCCGTTGGCACCGTTGCAGTTATACTCGCCAAGCTCACCAACGGTTGATCGACGATGAGCGCAGTATGGTTATTAAACACGTGGAAGTAAGCCGCGTAAAGGTGATATTTAGTGCATATAATCAAAATAAGTTAAATAATAAAGGACATAAATTCAGGTTAGCAGAGAAAACAATATATAAAAGCATATGGATGTAAAATTAACCGATTAAACGTGATATACGAAAATAAATTTGTATTAAAATAAGCACGGAAAACAATATATTAAGCTTAACGGAAGTGAAATAATAATCTAATAATGAGATCTTTGTAATAATGAACTCTTTTCTTGACAAAGTTATCTATTTAATGGAAAAAATTAGTAAAATTCAGATCTGCCTTTGAATATCCTTCAATATTATAAAATTCCAAAATATTCCTGTTTTTAACAGTGCAGTTTCTAAGGAAATTATAAAAGCATAAAATCAAAAAGTACTTTTATAGTTAAATATCTTCACTGTATAATTTCAAAGTTTTTCCAAAACTATGAAAATCCATTATCAACACATAAATGAAATCAGCAAATATTCTCATTTTAAATAGAACAAGCATCTGTTTCCGATTACTTCACTAATTATTTGAAAATGTTTGTATCTATTTATTGTTAAAAATTCACAAAAATAACGTGAAAATCCGAAAAAATAATAAGAAATATGTGAAGAAAAGTTTAAATCTGTAAATGCGAGCAGTGAAGGTGGTTATTGAACAACGTTAAAAGCAATGGTTGGAACCTTCAAACAAATGAATCTATTGAATCTGACGGGTTACCAGGTTTGAACTATTATCGCCAATAGTTGCAGTGTTTGCATTTACCGGGCGCTTTGCGGAAGAAAACTCTAACCTTATACATGGGAACAACTGTTGTTCCCAGGCTTTAAAAAATTAACATTAATAATATTCAGTAATGAAATTTTCAATGCTTATTATTAACTAAAAGTAAAATGAAAATTTCATATTTTCTTTTTTTAATTATCATAAAACATGCAACAATTGTCATAACAGTGTCTTCATACGGAATTAACAGTAATGTCTTCATAATATAGAATTTTCAAATGGAGACTTGTATTTATGTTTACATATGCCGAAAACTGTAAAAACATTATGCTGGGAGTGGTTCAGTCATTAGAATTATTTTAAAACTAGAGACAGTAATGCAAATAACTTATCTAAAAAGGCAATGTAACAAGTACAGTTAGACAATTAGCTTCTGAAATTATTAATTCCATTGAGTGAGCAAATAAGATTCGCCAAAAACGGAACAATGAAGTGCAATTTGTAAGAGTTCACCCACTGACAGCTCTTCTTGAAAGCATGACAAGAAAATTCAAATCACATTTTAAGGGAGATATATACTCATTCCTTTCTCCTCTATTATTAAAAGTGGGCCCACCAGCGGCCGAGCAGTAAAGACACTGAACACTGGTAGTTTGATCCGAGGTTCGAATCCCGCGAACGGGCTGGCTGCATGGGCGTTTTCGTGGTTTTCCCCATGTGTAACGTGTATACAAGCCAGTTTCCCTTAGAATGTCCTCCACGATGGCATCCCTCCCTTTAGGCAGACAGCCCTTGTGTGCTTTGCCATAATTGAATAACCTAACCTAACCGTCAGTGTCAGATTACATAATCCTTGCTGGGTTAGCATGAATGGCACTATTAATTTTTTTTTTTTTTTTTTTTAGTTCTACGTAAAAAGGAGGCTTTAGGAAATCTCAAGACTACAGTTCAAAGAAATCAGTCCAGGGAGTTAACAATTCCGTTGAATCAGTCCTCCAGATTTCATTGCTCATTTGATCCTTTCTACTCTTTGCTCAATTGTCATACATTATTCTTCATTCGCTCCCCATTTCTCATCTAAATCTTATTCATCAGAGCTATGAATAGTAAATGATGAGCTGTAAAAAAGAACTGATTCAATTTAGGGTTGGAATGCGCTTTAGCCCACTGCTTGGCGACGATTGTTTTTGAATGAGCAATAAACGCGCCAACATGGGTAACTCCGTATATCCGCCAACATGGCTGACTGGGTATTTTGAAGCTACGGAAACATTGCCTACATTGTGTAATTCGCTGATGTTTTTTTAAGTTAAAACGGAACGCTGTGCACATGGCATTTTCTTGTAATTTATTTTCGTTATTTTAGCTTATTTTCTTGATTTGTGTACGTTGCCTACATTGTGCAATTCGCTGAAGTTTTTTTTAAGTTTAAAAGGAATGCTGTGCACATGGCATTTTCTTGTAATTTATTTTCATTATTTTAGCTTATTTCGTTCATTTGTGTACGTTGCCTACATTGTGCAATTGGCAGATGTTTTTTTTTAAGATAAAACGAAACGGTGTGCACATGGTATCGTTTGTAATTTTAATACCCTTTTTAAAAAAATTCCTTCTTTCTTCGATGCCATTTTGATTACGTTTTCGCGGAGCGTGTCAGGAAGGTTATGTAACGGCATAAAATGTGTAAGTATTACAACATAAAATGTAAATAATTAATTTAAACCGAACTGACAAATATTTTAATGATCATAATGTTCGTTTTGCATATTATTTTATTATGTTTTTGTGGTAACAGTTTCCATACTAATTTATGCTTTAGAATTCTATGTTTTGTTTACAATAGGTTTTCGCGAAGCGTGTCAGGAAGGTTGCAATTGCAAAGACGTTTTGCAGAAATGCGCCGAATTGGCGATTTTCAAAACATCGCCAAGCAGTGGGCTAAAGCGCATTTTCACCCAATTTAGTAAGCGAACAGCTTTGATCAGGTCCCATAAAGGAGTAATTCTTTTTATCTCTAATAACAAGATGATAATAAAAAATTTTCAAAACATGTAATATATTTTTATAATTAACAAAATGATAGGCTTCTTTCTTCCATTGATATAGAGATGCACTTGAAAATCAGTAAAATACTTCAAAAATAATCTTAAAGTGAATAAATTAAAACTTGTCAATATGTTGCTAATATTTACGGGTTTTATTTATGCTTTATGGGGAACATATCTACATATAAATGAAGAAAGGTACTATAAATCTAGGATTCACAAAATTACTTATTAATGCATGCATATCACAGATAAAATTAAAAATTACATTCACTGCAAACATCCTGATTATCTAAACCACAAACAAATTAATCTTATGAATATACTGCATCATTCAACAGGTTGCATATTCAGGATCCTAGCTGTAACTTCCATCAACTATGAAAATAATGCAGCTGTATACTAATATACTATAATACTTATCCTAATACTATAATACTTATCCTAATATTTACCGCAATTATATCAGTATTCATTTTGAATTCATCTGCTACATGGCCAAGGAATTTTCCATAATCTGTACTATAAATGCTCGTGACATACGTAAACTTTTAACCATATTCGAAATTTACAAAATTAAAAAAAAAAAATCTATGATCGATAACCAATCACTTTTTTTAAGTACATTTTAAGTACAAAGTTGTAACACAATAAAAAAATATACAGAAATTGAAATATACAAAAACACAATCTTTTTTTTAAACAGTTGAAATTAAAGTATTTTTTTTAAATCAGATCTACTTCATGCAGGAAACTTCACCCAATAGCCCAGTTTTATTTTTTAAATAAAACAAACTTTACATTCGATAGAATCATTTTATTCTCGGCAGAAGTTAGCAATCCTTCTACAAAGTACCTATTAATCTAGATGAATGCATTATCAACTAAAACATGATAATGAACATGCATGGCTAATGTGCTGCAATACATTAAAATTTATGAAAATTAAAATAGTAATAACAAATGCATGTCTCAATTTTACATACATTCTATATTCCTCTTTCATAAATAAATAAAGCAACGAATATAAGATCAGTAAACGAAGGAACCTTACTTTTAGTTGTGATATCCATTTTCAATGATTAAGAATTAATGTTATTAAAACAAATAACAAACTACAAAAACTTATCTGTGCTAACACTCTAGAACCGCAAAAAAAACATTCTCCCGGCGACACGGAAGTAAAAGTTAAAGTTATTTGTTTGACAAATATGTCGACTTAATGCCACAACCCTTTTCCATTTGTCCATTGCATATATTAGTAATTATTATCGATAGTATTACTATATCTATGGTCCATTGTTGGGATTGCCACCCCCTTTTTCTTCATCGACCCTTTTGAAAGAATTTTTTTTTATTTATTTTCTAAAGGCCAGGAAAAAAAAGTATGGGACAAAATAAAATTAAAAATAAATGGCCCAAAAGTAATGGAGAGGGAAAAAAAATAAAAAGGGCCTATAGAAAGAAAAGGAAAGGAAGTGAGAAAATGTCCTAAATACGATTGTGTCCAAACAAAAGTATATATTAAGTAAGGTAACATATAATATTGCGGTATCCAAACATATTCATACATTTTTTTTGCAAACAACATCAGACAAGATCATAAAACTATGCACAGTGCGAGAGCATATCGGCAAAATTAAATAAATAAATATCAGAATTTTTTTTGGTTAATTATTTTTTTAACATTATATTTATTTAATATTTTAACCATCATAGATACTCTAAGAGATGTATTCAAGGAAATATAAATTAATCTTATTGTTTTCTTTATTTGCGAACTGAAAGAAAAAATTGCAATCGAAAACATTAAACTGCAACATTTTACATTCATCGATGCCCAAGATCCCCCTTTTCCCGTTTCCCCTTCTTCTTTGTCTGTCTGTCTTCTTGTCGCTATGATCACAAACGATGAAGACAGCAGCTTGGCCCGGCTCCGAAATTTTTATGTGTGTTTTCCGGAAAAAAAGCCTTAATTAATTAAAAAAAAATTTTTTTAATTTTCTCTGAAGAGTCTCGCTCTCAAATGTGACAGTTTTTCTGTGCAAAAGAGGTCTCATCTTCCTCGCTGTTCATTCTTCTTCAATCCGAAGGAAAACAGGAGCTTTCAGATAAGTAGCCTTATTTTCTCTAAACTAAATCAAATATATATTATTGAAGTACCTTCAAATTAGTTTATTTATATGGTTGTAGGCATCTGACATTAAATAATAGTTAGAAATTGCTTTATATCATATGCTTGTTTTTCCTGTAACCTGTAGTGACGCTATCCTTATCAGTAGACGCCGTCTGTTAGCACTCCCATCTGGGCCACTTTGAGGAATTTCTCGAGAAGGGGACAGGGGATCTTGGGCATCGATGAATGTAAAATGTTGCAGTTTTACTGTTTTCGATTGCAATTTTTTCTTTCAGTTCGCAAATAAAGATTATAAGAAGATCAATTTATATTTCCTTGAATACATCTCTTAAAGCTATGAGCATATACTAATAAAGTGTGCCTCAACTTGTTAGACTAGTACAAATATATAGTAAACTATGATGGTCAAATTATTAAATAAGTATGATGTTTTAAAAAAATAATTAACCAAAAAAAATTCTGATATTTATTTATTTAATTTTGCTGATATGCTCTCGCACTGTGTATGGTTTTATGATCTTGTCCGATGTTGTTTGCAAAAAAAAATATGAATATACTTGGATACCGCAATACTATATGTTACCTTACTTAATATATACTTTTGTTTGGGCACAATCATATTTATTACATTTTCTTACTTCCTTTCCTTTTCTTTCTACAGGCCCTTTTTATTTTTTTCCCTCTCCATTACTTTTCGGCCATTTATTTTTTAATTTTATTTTGTCCCATATTTTTTTCCTGGCCTTTAGAACTAGTATAAAATATACGAAGTTCCTTTTTACTCTCCTCTGAAATACGAAATTGCCCATTTTCTATATACCTTTCCTTCGCGCCCTAGCTTGATTTTTCGCCCATCGGTGCAGAAAGACTTAGCGGGTGCAAAATAAGACATCTGTCTTCTTTGTCTGTCTGCCTGTCTGTTTTCCCGTTTCGAGAAATTCCTCAAAGGGGCCCAGATGGGGAGTGCTAACAGACGGCGTCTACTGATAAGGATAGCGTCACTACAGGTTACAGGAAAAACAAGCATACGATATAAAGCAATTTCTAACTATTATTTAATGTCAGAGGCCTACAACCACAATAAATAAATTAATTTGAAGGTACTTCAATAATATATATTTGATTTAGTTTAGAGAAAATAAGGCTACTTATCTGAAAGCTCCTGTTTTCCTTCGGATTGCAGAAGAATGAACAACGAGGAAGATCAGACCCCTTTTGCACAGAAAAACTGTCGCATTTGAGGGCGAAACACTTTGGAGAAAATTTTTAAAATTTTTTTCATTAATTAAGGCTTTTTTCCGGAAAATACAGATAAAAATTTCGGAGCTGGCCAAGCTGCTGTCTCCATCGTTCGTGATCACAGCGCCCTCCGTCCAAGTACCTGTAACATAACCATAAGACAAACAATTTCATATAGAATTTATTACACAGTGAACAATTAATCGAGGTCATAAATACCCATCAATAAATTGCATAATGAAGTTAGGATCCTTACAATAGGCAAGCACAAAAGAAAAAAAAACAACTCACGTTGGCGTATGAATTAACTTAATGTATGAAGTCGGTGATGAGGAAGAATTAATTTTGGTGTGTAACCGAGACCTAACTTCAAAACATTCGAAAGAATCAGTTCATTTGTGGATCACGAACGATGCCAGCAGCTTGGCACAGCTCCGAAATTTTTATGTGTTTTTTCGGAAAAAAAGTTATTACAATTTTTCTCCGAAGTGTCTCGCCCTCAAATGTGACAGTTTTTTTGTGCAAAAAGGGGTCTCATCTTCCTCGCTGTTCATTCTTCTGCAATCTGAAGGAAAACAGGAGCTTTCAGATAAGTAGCCTTATTTCCTCTAAACTAAATCAAATATGTATCACTGAAGTGTCTTTAAATTCATTTATTTATTATGTTTGTAGGACTGTGATATTAAATAATAGTTAGAAATTGCTTTAAATCATATGCTTGTTTTTCCTGTAACTTTTCTGTAATGGCGCTATCCTTATCAGTAGATACCGTCTATTATAGTTCGACTTCCTCATTCTCGACCATGAGCGCAAACACGCATGCTCTATTCGGACCGAATTATTCTCAAAATAGGGTGGATGAATAGAGACTTTTTTCCCCTCCATTCTCTCTTTGCGGAGAAGAGAAGACTTTCACCTCTCAACGAGTAATAACGCCCCTATTGGACGAGTCTATGTGTTTTGGCAGATTGTCAACCAGGCTTGCGTTTAAGACGATCGAACTACAGCACTCCCATCTGGGCCCCTTTGGATCTTGGATCTTGATTTTGCTGCTGGCAGTCACCTACTGAAGAGTTATAACCAGTACATAAATATTATGCCAATGGCCATTAACAGTATAAGTTTAAATTAAAGGTGTTTAACACCACGCACAGAGGCGAGTTCAATAATTGAGTTATTAATTAATAATTGCGCTCCTTTGAGGACAATTTCTCGAGAGGGGGACAGACAAAAAAGACAGATGTCTTGTTTTGCACTCGCTAAATCTTTCTGCACCGATGAGCGAAAAATCAAGCTTAGGTGCGAAGGAAAGGTATATAGAAAGAGGGCCAATTCGTATTTCACAGGCGAATAAAAAGGAACTTCGTACATTTTATACGAGTTCAAATAGGCCAGGAAGAAACGCTGAGACAAAATAAAATTAAAATAAATGGCCCAAAAGCATTAGAGAGAGAGAAAGGGGCCTATAGAGAGAAAAGGAAAAGAAGTAGAAAATTTCCTAAAATTAGATTGAATCTATGAGTGTAGTTAAAAGGGGAGGAAGCTGTGTTCATTTACAATAAATAGTACCTCTTAAGTGTGTGTAGTGAGTGTGTTTGGTAAGGCTGAATAGATGTGATGATGGGGGAAACAATAAATATAAAATAAAGATTGGGGGTCCAGTTACATAAAAGTATATGTCTAGTTGAAAAGCTAACTTTTGCTAGGGGATCTTGGGCATCGATGAATGTATAAGGTTGCAGTTTTACTGTTTTCGATCGCAATTTTTGTTTCTTGTTTCGCAAATAAAGATTATAAGAATTATCTATATTTTCTTGAATACATCACTTAGAATTCTGAGCATATACTAATAAAGTGTGCCTCAATTTGATAAACTAGTACGAATATATAGTAAACGATGATGGTCAAATTAATAAATAAATATAATATTCAAATAAAAAATTAATTAACATTCAAATAAAAATTAACTCTGATATTTATTTATTTATTTTTGCTGATATGCTCTCGCACTCTGTATGTTTTTATGAATTTGTCTGTTTGTTTTGTTTGTTTCTGAAAAATTGTTTCAGTTCAAAATTTTGTTTTGTTTGTGAAAAATTGTTTCAGTGCGATTTATTCAGATTTTATCACAGTTCTAAGGCAAATACATGAAGAAAACTTTGAAGTTTGTTTTCTGCGATGGGTGAGCAAGTAAACAAATCGTTTTAATATTATAACTGAATATACCGAATCCTAATTTCGAATGTAAATTTTTAATCATTTCTTGGATGGCGTGATTTTGTACTTCAAAGAATTTTTTATTAAATGTAAGGAAATGTCGAATTCTTATGTCAGTTACATATTCTTGGTTTCAGTCCTTGGTTTGGAGATTAATTCCTTGGTTTTCTGAGGCTAGATTTTTTTTACAGTACAGCTGTCGTCCAACCGGCATGGTGGTTCACGACGCCGATTGCCGTCTCGAAGGCCTAGGATTCGAATGCCAGAGAAGATATGGATGTTTGTAAATGTGTCTCTGCGGCATGGGGGCACTCTAAATATGTTGCGAGCCGAAAATCCTTTCGAGAGGTTTGGGAAAGAGGGGGGAGAGACCCTCGGTCAACGACAGTCGCAACCTTGCACTCCTTGCCACGATGAATTCTGATGCTTGTTCTGATGTTACTATCAGACAAGTGAAATAAATCAGAACACCAACAGTGCAGCTATTTTTTTCCACCTTACACTTCAGTGTTAATGATCGTTCTGGTTTATTAGAAACACACACCAATAATGTTTGTCATCTTTCTTCCCCCAGCTCAAGAGTGATTGACGTTCAGAAATTAGTTGCAGAGTTTTTAGAATTTTTTATTAGGGAGACATGAAAAATGTGCAATGCCCTCCATGGGACTCGAACATGAACCTCTCGAATAGGCCCCGACTATGCTGCCGTTACACCACGAAGGTATGCAGAAAGGAGGGAGAAAGTACCTTATATAATTGGAATTTTAGTTTTTGTAGAAAAAACTGGATTTCCTCAATAAAATTTGAGGTAAGTGATTTTTAATTCTTTGAAATAAATTTGTTCATTTAGAATGCATTTTTTAATTATTTCATAAGTATTAGAAAGAACCTTTACTAAAAAAATCTGTTGTTTAAGCAAGATAATAAAAATAAGGTATAACAAAAATAATATATGCCTCAAATTCTCAACAATAATATATGCCTTAAAGCAAGACTATAGGAAGATTATATACACTCACGTTTGTGAAAATTGCAACACCAAGAAGGAATCGTCATAATTGAATGCAATTTAATACACAGTTGAGTGGTAGTGGTACAAATAAATGATTAAATGTTCAAAGCAAACAAACAAGAACAAGAGATCAGAATCAGTATTTTGTGTGGCCACCACGCGCCGCAATAAGTGCTGCTACAC
>KK119088.1:229437-241645 GCA_000611955.2 Stegodyphus mimosarum | reverse complement strand
TCTTATTTTGTTTTTATCTATCTATCTATATATATATATATATATATATACGTGTATATGCAAAACTTTTGACTTATTTATAATGCATTTTAGTGTTTAAAAAATCTATGACATGAAAATGGAACTGAACATCTAGTTATGTGTTTGTGAGCAGCAACAATCCATTCAAGCAGAAATTTATTTTCCTGAAAGTGCCAAATTTATTTTTATATTATTTAAAAAAGGAAACCTACTTTGAAGGTTGAGCGTTGATTTTTCCAGAGATAAGGAAAAGGCATCCTTTCTCAAATCCTCCTGTTATCCGGGAAGTTAAAGGTAATTCCTGGAAAACAAACAGATTCATTGAATTACCTATGATCACTTGTGTAATTCTTTAAATGCTATAAGGTGTTTTCTTTGTTCTTTGTTAACGATTTTTCTTATATGCTTTTGTATAATGGTTGATGGTAAAGGAACACTTTCATAAACAATTATTTTCACACCTGAATTCACAACTTGCATTTTTATAGCATATTGAGAATGAAATTTCTTCTCAATGTCAGTGTATGTCGCGATATTTCTCTATTAAGGGAAATATTATATGAATCAGAGTTTAAAGAAACTGAACTGTGAGGTTACATATTTCATTTTCTATCTCATTAGCTTACTCAGCGGCGAGTTTATTTTTCATGCAAAGGAAAGCAAAAAAACCCTAGAATCGTCAATTAAAATCTTGACCTGTGGACATATGTACATAAAAGTGAAAGGAAACTCGAGAAAGATCTTGCCTGAATCAATTTCATGTCCGTCCTCTTTTAATTTTCAACTTTTAATTTGTTTTTATTTTATCGTTTCAGTTTCAGTTATAATTACTTTTTGATTTATACATGATGTTCTAAATCATATTAAAATTTTAAAATTGTATTTAAAACATTTATTCTTTCAATTTTAGTTATAATTAATTTTTGATTTGTACATGAAATTTTAAATTATATTAAATTTTTTCAATCGTGTTTATTATATAGATTTTTTATTTCTTTTAGTGACTATTTTAAAAAATTCACAATTTGCTTTAATATTCACTACTTAAGTTCACACATCATTATTCACTATCTGAATATCTTAAAGCGTATTCACTATGTAATTTTCACGTGAGATATATAAATATGATGACTATTTCCCGCCTCCTCCCTCCCCGAAAAAATAAGATTGAACGTTTGCTATTTTTCTTTATTGCTAATTATACAAACTTTTAATTACTGTCCTCTTCAACCCCCTAGTGTCAGCACACCGTTGCCATTATTTCTCCCACTTTTGGAACGTCTATTAAAAATCACTTTTTCAACGGCGTGCAATACTGTGTTCGTAATTTGCTGAATTTCTCTATAGACTGAAAATGGCATCCTTTCAAAATGGTTTTAACCCTTTGACGGTTGCGAAATTAAACAATTCTTTCTTCCCAAATACGCACGATATCTCTCAGTCGCAAATTTGTAATGGTAGCTGAGCTCGTTTGCGCCCACTACAGTGCGTAAGTGGAATGCGAGTTGAACTCGTTGATGACCATCAAAAGATTAAGTTTGGGAAAAAGAAAAGAATCTGCTGGGAAGAAATTCAGAGAATAGTGTGGTTGGAACACAGCGGAGTGTGATATTTTGTCAGATTATTGGTAACAATGGAAAGTGAAGTGATGTGGAGCATTGTCATAATGCAACATCCAGGATTGATTCCACTCACAAATCAGTTCTCTTCCTACGCACATCTCTCGATTGTGTTAATAGCGTTTTCTGGTAACTTCCTTGTTTTCTGTCCATTGCACTCTGAGCATATCGATCCAAGGACTTCAACAGAAGTCCTTGGATCTTTGTCAACCGAACTACAGTCCTGTTAAAATATTGAAACTAATCACAATACAGCGTTCGGCTGGTGTAGTCATTTTTGTGTGCTTGGTTAAACATTTCTGTGAAAGTGTCTCTCAGTCTTGCGCAAAATTTCCCATAAATGCATTGTTTCTCGAACTCCTTCATTTTTGCTTTTTTACTAATCTGACGAGCAGCCTATGCTCGATCTGGCTCAAACTGTAGTTACTCAACAGCGAACGCATAGATGAAAAATCAGTGAAAGGAGACTAAGACTATGCATGGTGGCCGGAGCACACCCTCTGCAGTCATTAGAGCGCAATTTAAAAGTTCGGTCTTTTTTGAACAATACTTCATTATCATCTTATTATTTACTTTCTTTTTAGAAGATTTCTTATCTTTGAGCAAAAAAACGTTTAGCTTTTAATTTATAATTTTAAGTGCTGAATTTTAATGAAAAAATGAATTGTTATTATGCAACACTGAGTCTTAGTTTTGTGGCAGATAAACAGGAACCAAATTGTACTGAAAAGTCTGTAGTATACAGGTAAAAATAAAGAAATAGAATAAGGGCTTTTGGAATTCGATCTTCTGACCAACTTATTCCCATCTGCTTTGATAATTTAGTTAAATATGTACATGAATTTATTTTTCAGCCCATGTAAACAACATACTGTTTAATAATTAAGAATGGAAAATTAAATATAGACGAAGCTATTCTTTCTTTCTTTCTTTTTCTTCTCCCTCCCCTCTTTGGTAAATTTAGAGGAAATCGCATTGCTTCGGCTAGGAATTCTTATGTCACAGCTTATAAGCAACTAAAAAACTAAGACTACCAAGCAATTCCTTAAAATTCAGTTGAAAAGTAATTATGGATTTCAATTTATTGAGGTTTACAGGAAAAAAAGCATAGATTTTTACAGAGCTTTATATGACGCTAACAACTATATATGAGACAATGCTACTCACAAAACTTTCGTGATTGCTCCGGTCACAAAATGTCTTCTTGCATTACATTTCCGTATCGAAAAGTTAAATTTTATGACCATTATGCTAAAGTTCTGTTCATTAAAACAGAGATTTTAAATAATTGCTTAGTAACAAAACAAAAATATCAACAATAAATGTAAAAGACAATTAAAAGAAAAAGGATGAAAAATGATGCAATCGAAGAATTTACTTTCAGCATTGAAACCAAAATAGAGCCTTTTGTTGATAACAAGCTTTGTAATTAAAATCAGAATGCACATTATATACCTCTATTGCGGGTCTTAAAATTATAATGATTGGAAAGGAATAGCTTGTTTTCTGCCCTTGTTTAATCGTTAGAGCAAATCATACGAACGTTATCTAAATATGCGATAACGTTTTTATGTTTAACTGTTGATGATTAAACATAACGTAGTTAAGGGATAGCTTTCTGTGCGAAAATATAGCATTGGTAAACTAATTAACTCACAGCTTTCATTCCAGAGTGCTTAACAGGATACACTGCACAAAGCTGTTATGATATACAAAGGCTGTGTGAAGAGCAAAATTTCCAAACAAAAGTAGGCTCGAAACAATAGCTATAGAAAAGACGAAACGGTAGGCAGGATTCAATTCGATTACTCAACCGAGGACTGGGGGTTCTGAAATAAACAGCCTCTTTTCTCATTAGATAAAAGCACATACGAATCAGCCGACTGCTTGGATTCGAACCCAAATCAGACTACCCATATCTAGTGGTTTTATTCACCACTGGTGAGCTTTCCGCAAGTAGAGAAAAGAATTTTTATGTATTTTAACATAAATCTGCATCTTTTAATTAAAATTAAACGTTTATTATGTAATAATACGCTACCATGGTAATTACACAACGCTATTTTTAGCTCACTATGAAAAAGGAGAACACTTTTTTCACCCACTATCTACCACTGTCTTTCTCCTCCTTCTTTCTTTCTTTCCCTGTCTTTTAGACACATATGCTTGTAAGAAAGCTGTAGTTTCATATCCTAGAAGTTTCTGTCACAATCTTTTTGCTGTTACGTTGCTGCTTGCATTTATTTATTTCTTTAATGATGTCACTTCTTTCCTTTACAATATTTCTTCTCGCATTTTTTCCCCTGCTTTCCAACTGAAAACTTCTAAGTCGAATATCTCCCCCCCCCCCAAAGAAGTTTAATTTAGAACCCTAACTCCTAAGTGGAGCTACTAATGGAATTAAATCCTGCTTACCGTTTCGGCTTTTCCGTGGCTATTGTTTCGAGTCTACTTTTGTTTAATTTGTTTCGAAATTTTTTTCTTCGCACAGCCTCTGTACGTCATAAGGACTTTTGCAATGCATCAGTTTTCAGCACTTTAGGAGGAAAGTGAGTTAATTAGTTTCTGAATGTTACGTCTTCTCGCAGCGAGTGTGCTTTGATTCTTGAACAAGTAGCCCATTTGGATTATACATAGTTCTTTTAAGAGGTTTTCACTTAAGCATACAGTAGAGTCTCTGTATTCGGGGATACATTTCAATACTTATCGCAAATAACAATGAAATCTCTATATATACATGATAATTTATATATAAATATGGTAAAATTCAATTGAAATCATTTTCTGTATTATGATGTCAACACCAAATGGAACAGAATCACCTAACTTAACACGATTAATGTATCAAATAAAGCGCTCTTTGTGAAATCCTATTAAACGAGCACAAGCAAAACCATCCTAAGAAGACCTCCCAGGTCCCAGACAACTTTTGTCTTTGTGCAACTGGTTGTTTTCAAAGAACTATGCCTGTCATTGATTTTTACTAAATATTTTTATGTTTTTACAAATACCTATTCACTTTCAGATATGATTGATATAAGAATTGGTATAGTAATTATAATTTTCCCATCGTTTACCCTAAATTTTGTGAGAGAAGTACTATAACAGAGATACCATTATTGCAGTTAATGAAAATCATTTTTTTTAAGTTCTCATTTCATTTCTAAGCGTTCAGGTGAGTTAATCTTTCCGAAAATTAAGAAAACATATTTCAATAATTCTAACTATTTTTCTCTCGTCATACAATTTTCGATGGCTAGCGATCGTTTTATCAATATTTCCATGAATGTTAAAACTTGCTTCATATTAGATTCAACATTTTAAACAGAGAGTAAGGGAAGGAGGAGGTTTAGAATGCTTAGAGGAAGTACGAGCTTGTTCAAATCCTTTTATTACATTTTTAATAAGTATGCTTCCATTCATGTTCTGGGAACGACTGTCCGACTGAGCTGCGTTTAATAGGAAATATGTAATTTTTGAATCTGTATGGTTATTCATTTATGTTGAGGAAATGGACTGTGTATATGTATAGCTTGTAAGAAATTAACATCTTCGATTGACTAACAGAGGCATACAAAGTGATATACCATTCATTACTAGTTCCTGCAAGATGTGCATGTACACTGCACTATTCCTCAAATTAAGTAAATAATCACAGAAATTCGAAGACATGTATACTGCTTTCTTTCTTTTATGTACTTTTTTATTGATGGCGTATAAAACAGGAATGAATTGAAAGGTAATTTAAGTAAAGGAATCCAAGAAAAGAGAAAGAATGCTTACCGGGCCTATAAGCTGCAGACGCACTCCTCTTTTTATGACACCGTTTACAATTCCCGAAGCATTCAGCTGTAAAATAGAGATGACAATAATCTTAATAAATCATGAATGCTTTAAAAAATTCGTTTTCTTTTACTAAACGCATTTAAATACTGCAAATTTAAATACTTCCATGTCTTTTTCAGTATGCTGTTATTAAAAGTAAGGCATATATTACCTAATAAATAGATAAAAGACCTATACATATTTGTCTAACTATATGAAAATTATTTGCAAGTATTTCTACAATCGGTGAAGTTCTAGAGTCCCGCTCATTTCTTTCTATACTGTCGATTGTATGTGCCTCCCTGAAACGTAAACTTTACTAACTAGCTGCTGTATCGCTGGACTCGAGTTTGTCCCCGAAGAGGCTTCTAAGTGTACACTGACTACTGGACGTGGGGGTATTTAAAGTACTGGAGAGCTCACATTCCTCTCAAGAAACTTGGATGGAGGTACAAAGATGTAGAAGACACTCGGATCTGTTCCTCGGAGTCTTCTTTATAAACGTCGGGACGGAACTTTCCTTTTTCGTGGACGTAACGTTGGTTGCTCCCTGTAGTGCACCTTGAGAAAGTTTTCGGCAATGAGACGGCTAAATGACCGTTGGGTTCTTCCTTTCCCAACGATTGCTTAAGTAGCAAAGTGTTTTGGGGGAGGAGAAACATGTATTTCAAATAATTTTTATTTAATTATATGTTAACAATTTTTAGCACGTTCCGTCATATGACGTTTTGAGTTACCGACTATTATTGCCGGCATAGGTTTTATTGCTGGCCGGTTTTGAGACTATTATTGCCAGCCGGTTTTGAGTTACCGACAAGGTTAGCAAACGCAGCTGTGGCACGTCTTATTTTGAAAGACGATCAATGCATTATGTATTTTACAAATGCTATATGTAGCCACATATTTCCTGTGCGAAACTAGTAACTTGACACTTTATGTCTGCTGACGCTGACCATATAGTAAATATATCACGTACTGTCTCCATTAACGTACTTACTGTCTTATAACGAATTTATTTACCTAATTATGTCAGCAAGACGAACCTCAATAATAATACAATACATTTTTCATTTCTTATTGAAAACCCTTTGTTTAATGAGTGCTTTATTAAAAATTCTAATGTCCAGAATTTATGAAGCTAATGAAATTTTTCGCGTTGTCATATGCTATTACTCGAACTCACAACAGAATTCTAGTTGAGAATAAATAAACTACTAAAACAATATCAGGTTTTAGTTCCACCCATATATTTTCCGCAAGTTTTCTGAAAGCTCCATTATAATGAGCAAAAGCTTAACACATTCTTACATTTAAACCCACAGAAAGAATACTGTTCGTAACTACTAACATAAAATATGAGTAAAAGTAGCAGAGTAATTTGCAGCTGTTCTATGTTTCATGTTATGTTGACATTGGTTCTTTCTGATTAACTTATCGGCGAATATGGTTCTTTGTATGATACAAAATCTATTCCGCATATTCAGTTCTAAAAATAAAGCTTCATAAAAATTTAAATGTTATTAGTTTCTAATTAGATGATTAGTATTTTCATATTTCATTACAGATATCTGACTTTTATAAAACACCATATTTTACTTTTTTTTTAAAGAAGCTGCTTTTGAAGCTTTATTATTATTCATATTTAGAATCTTTCATTATATTAAGTCATGTACAGTATAAATTTAGAAGGATTTTAGCAAAATGAGCCAGATAACTGAGATGTATAACACATTTTATAATACACTCTCAATACACTGACATTTAACCTCTTCAACCCCGATAGAATGCTTAAAATTTTTTAACTTATTTATTAGTAGTTCCACATCAAAATTAAGTTTAATTAAGTTTTTAATGAATTATTTAGAATTAGATATAATATTTTGATTTTCTGTGATACAGAAATATTTAGAACAATTTTCAGGTGCAAACAGGACTTGGAACTTAACTAAACTTATCTAATCATATAATGATATTAATTTGTGAGTACAACTAACCTGGGCACAATCTATCCAGATATCTGTTGGTTGCAGATCTCCTTCAATGAATAAAGTTTTCGCATTGCTGACTTCGTGCTTGTGTCTAAAATTCAGCCACTCTTTTCCATCTAGCAGAGTGTCAAATCCAAGGGAGGATACGCCCACTGCGAGATGAAAAGGCTTACCGGGGCTGAAGGGGCAATCTGAAGATGTTTCTTCCTTGGCCCACTCATCGTCCAGTCTACAATTCATAACGACGCGGCCCTCTTCCAGTTGAGGATTCAACAGGAAGAGAACATCGTCGAACTTTCCAGGTCCAGTCTGCCAGTTGATGACGAAACTGCGTAACAGAAAAACTTTAAGCTTAGAGAGAAAGAGATACTTTTTCAAAAATTCTCATATTAAGAGAAATTTGAAAACAAGACTAATATTGTGTGAAAGGTAGCGTTGCTACTGATCAAGAATTGGAAGTAAATGCTTCTTTAGGAGCATATCTTATTAAGTTTGTTTTTAAAAGTAGCATTTCATAGTGTAAAAACTGGGCACATGTTGCATTACCAAGTTAAATGCATGATTGCTACTTTTGAAAGAAACTCATGCTCCATACCCCGTCATTAAAAAGGATCGCTGATATGGCCCAAATAAAAGCAAGAGTGTACTTTTCAGACAGCTGAAAACATATTTACATTTCGCTACTACATACTTATATGCCAGATCTATATCCATGTGACAATTCAGAATTTCTTATCGGCAAAGCACCTTTAAAAATTTCTGCTTTGATAATATGTTCGCAGCAACTATAAAATCTGACAAAAGGTTCAAAGAATATTCCTTTAACTGATTAACAGAAATCAATTTATCCAGTAGAGCAGGAGGGGGAGGGACTAGCCCGCGGGCCGAATACGGCTCTTCTAATTGCCTATTCCAACTCGTTAGAAAATTATATGTAAAAACATTTATCCTTTTCATACCCAGTTTTTTTATACAAACTACCGAATCAGAAGCACGAGTGTGCATCCATCGTTACAAACTGTATACTCATATATACGTATGACAAAACTTGCGATCAACCTACGTTGAGACACTAGATACGCTAAGCACGTATCCAGATCCGCTGAAGAATATATGTCGTTTCTAGCAGCTTTAATTTAGAAATTATATAATGACATTTGAATATTGTTGAAATAAAAAGACTGATCAGAAAATGAAACTTAGAAGATTTCAGCTCTAAATACATATTATGTATTTATTTGAAAACAAAATTGTATAGATATCGGTCATTTGATGACCAATGGGAACACATCCCGTTTTCGGAGTATTTATAATTATTTTTTAAAACTGTATCTATTTTAATTCTAATTTTTATTTTTGTTTAAAGTTATACCGGTAAGAGTTGTTTTCTTTCCTTTCTATGCATTCTTCAAACAATACAGCTCGGCAAAAGATCATCACAGCCCTGCACACACGATGCCTTAAAAAAGCCATTTTGGGCCGCGGTTAAAAGTATTTGTTCACTCCTGCATTAAAGGAATATATAAATTAATGCACAGAAATCAAAAAGAATTTTCTTTCAGTTCATATTAATAATTTACTGGAATGATTCCTTATTTTTATCTGGCTTTAATCTCGCTTTCAGACTGTCTCACTGTGCATAAAATTAAATAAAAATATGAAAATACTAATTTCATTCAGTGTTTATGTATAGAAATTTATGCTAGTCATATTTAGTATCATTTCATTCAGTTCATATCTTATTAAGTAATCCAAACTATCACATTTGCAAGCAATATATTGTATAAAATCATTCGAATTATAGCAAAACAATCAGTTGAATAAAAGTTAGCGAATAATTGTCCAGTAGAATGAACATGTGTACCTTTTAGCGTCTTCTGTGGGCTCCCCTTTGATAGAAAACATATCGCCCACTTTCACTCCACTTCCCAAGCTTAGACGTAATTTCCTCGGCTGAAAAACAAAGAAAAAAATAAAGGTCAAATAATTAACTGAAATATAATGAAATATAACTTAAAAAATCTCAAATTTCATTTTTTTTCTTCGATTGCTTAAAATTAAAGCTGAAAGTAATAAACAAAACACGTTCCCATTTCACTAGTTCAAATTAACAAAAGGGTCGCAATGGAACAATAACATTAGGTGCACAATATGTATAAACAGCAGCACAATACATATAAACAGCAGTTTGAACTAATGATACTGCTATTCTCAGTTCATTATCAAAAGCTAACAGAATGGGCATTTAAAAATCGAAATATAATAGAAAATCAAAACACAGTAGCTTGGTATAAATGATCTTCGTATTCTGCTATTTAACTTGATGAATTCAAGAATGACCATTCCTTATTCCTGATAAAATACTGGCATCAGGAATTCGTGAAACCAGGATGAGCTCCAAGTATTTTCTTCGCTTTAATTTTTCTGATCTTGAATCTCACTGAATAAAGTTTAAAGTTTTGAAACAGAAATCTGATTTATGGTAGTTCAAAGGGTGAAAACAATTAGAAAGCATTAATGCCTCATATCATTAGACAAAATTAGAGATTTTTTGAAGTCATACTTTATGAGTAAGAGCTACATTTTCGCCACAAAGGGGCCAATATAGTATGAAGCAAGATACTTTAAAGTTTTTGTTCTTCAGTGTGTAGCAAATCACGGTAAAAGCTTAATTTACCATTTTGTTATCGTTCTTAAGACTGCTTACAATTTCAAAAACTGAATCTTATAATTTTACCAAATGAGTAGATTTCAAAGACAACTTTATCTGCTGACACGGTTACATTAATAGAATCATGGACGTCCTTACTTCATTATAATTCTGAGGCTCTTTCCTGCATCTAATATTTCTATCCAGTGCGCTTATGAAGTCAAACGATATTGTCTGCTGATACCTCTTTTGCTGATAACCATTTTTGTAGTCAGTTGCATATATACTACCCTATATTGAAAATGCAACACCAAGAAGGTGTGGCCCGAAAGTTATGTAAATTTCAGAGTTTACGCACGTCAACGAGTTATGCGAAGTATGTGAAATGTGCAGTTGTCCAGCGCATATTGAAGAAGATATAAAGGAAGGAATAAGAATGTTCAATTTTCGTGCCATTATTTCTGCTAGAGAAATCATCGTAGAAAATTTGTTCTTGTTTCAGAGAACACGTGTAATAGCAGAAAATGCCAGGCCGTCGTCAACGAATGCAGTTCCAGCAAACAGACGATTTTACAAGGGCCATGGTGATCGGAATGGGAAGGCAGGTTGGTCCATATTGCAAATCTCAGCTGACACACATCTGAACGTGTCCACAGCTCACTGGCTGTGGCGACGATGGTTGGAACAAGGAAATGTGGCAAATTCGAGGGGTGCCGACGCTGCCAGAGTGACGTCAGCACGCGTGGATCAACGCATCCACCGATAAGCGGTGGCGCACTCGCAAGCCTCTTCTACCTCCATTCCGCAGCATGCTCAAGACATTCTAGGTATCTCCACGTCAACCACAACCATTTGCCATCGTTAGGTGGCTAGTAGCTCGCATTCGTGGCGTACGTTAAGAAGACTGCCAATGACACCACATCATAGACGCCAACGCTTGCATGGTGCCGGACTCGACCGATGTGCACAGCGGAATGGCACAGGGTCGTGTTCTCAGATGAGTCACACTTCTGTTTCTCCAATGATAGTCGCCGCATATGAGTAAGGCGTCGATGTAGAGACAGGTCCAAACTGGCAGCAATTGTAGAGCGCCCTACCGAGCGACAACGCGGCATCATGGTTTGGGGCGCAATTGCGTACTATTCCAGGCGACATCTACTTCGTATTCAGGGCACTATGACGGCACAACGATGTGTGGATGATGTGCTGCGGTCGGTGACACTCCTCTACCTTCAGAGAGTGCCCAATGCCCTTAATCAGCAGGATAACACTCAACCACGCACTGCTAACATCAGCCAACATGCTTTGCAAGGTGTACAGATAATTCCCTGGCTACCGCTTTCTCCTGATCTCTCACCAATCGAACACACTTGGAATGTGATTGGACGCCATTTGCAGACCTTGCCATTACCGTGTTCAGAAGATGAACTGTGGCAAGTGGTTTACAGGGTATGCTTCCCTGGCCACTGTTCTCACCTGATTTCTCACCAATTGAACACATTTGGGATATGATTGGATGCCATTTGCAGAACCTGCCATTGCCGTGTTCGAAAGATGAACTGTAGAAAAGTATTGACAGGGAGTATAGAGCTATTTCTCAGGACAGCATCCATAGTCTCATTGACTCTGTACCTAGACGTGTTGCTTCGTGTATCGCCGTCAAAGTGGTCCTGCAACCTACTGAACCCACGCTGCTCTCATTCTGTTTTATGCATATTATTTCGAAATAAAGGTAATTTATTGTGTGTTGCTATCTCTCTCTGTTTGCCGAGTTTCATCCCTTTTGGGCCACTCCTTCCTGGTGTTGCTTTTTCAATGTCGGGTAGTGTAATTAAAAATCAAACCATCTTCTTCCTTTCCATTAACAACTTCATCTCTTCAACTCTCATATAGCATTATTTCTAGTATTTCCCAAAGAAAATACCTTATGGTACTAAACAAAAAATTCCTTTTCAGATCCACATGTCCAATATGCTTGGCCCGGGAATAATGATAAGATTTATTGTTATGTTTCCACATGAAGAATATTAGACAAATGTGAAGTGAGGATACTATATAACGATCATTCTATACGACATGTTTCATCAAGAGGTATTAATTTCCCT
>KK119088.1:210514-229376 GCA_000611955.2 Stegodyphus mimosarum | reverse complement strand
TTGCCACTAATCCGGCTACACTATTTTACTTAAAACGGCGCATTCGGGAAACTTCTTGGAGGTAAAAAAATTAAGGATTACGAATGTTAGAAAGCGGTACGTTTAAATGTGTTATGCAGTCGGATTGAGTTTGAAAGAATGTTATTATCTAATTCTAACTAACTGTGTATTCAAATGATGACTTAGCATATTTTCAGTTGATATGCATGCAAATAAAACACGTAGTTTCAAAACAAGGCGTAAGATTAGTCACAAAATGTTATTAAGCGTTACAGCAGCAGCTTCTCCTATTCTTTGTTAATGACAGTATTGGTTAAGTGAGAAATTTGTCTTTATTCTGCAAATAAGCGATGCTGTTTAGGTTAATATGAAAACGTTTATATTATTAATATTTTCCTTTGCCTTCGAAGTGACTTAAACACAACTCCCACAGCAGATTTATTCCGAAGGAATAGTACAGAATTCAGGCACATCCAGGGTGTTAAAAAATGTCGGCAAGGTTTACAATAATGGTAAGTACATCCAAAACTTTGATGTAAATGTTATCCGTAAACATACTCGATGCGACAACAATGTTAGTTACAATGATATCAAAACGTTATGTAAAAATATAGATTAGATTAATATGTATGTCTTACTAAATGTCCGAAAATATATAAAGTAAAACTGCAGCTTTAAGAACCTTGCTTATAAACTTACCATACTCTCCACTGGTGCGTGTATCGCCCGAATGAAGAGCCCAGCCTCGATCGCCAGGTGGGTGACGGAAGATATCGGCAATCCATCTCGTACTTTGAACGAGAAGTTGGAAGATCCATTAATCTCGACCTAGATACGAAAAGAAAAATTAATAAAGCATGAACCAAATATTAGGGTATCCGTAGTTATAAAACATCAATTCCTTAATGCTCGTTTTTTGATTGAAAATTAAAAAGTACCCTCAATTTTTCCAATTTATTTGCACAAATTAGGATTGGATAAGGATACCATTTTTCTATATAGCTTCTTTCCTTCACAATTACCTTGCTCCAGCTGTCTATAAAATTGCGTATTCCCTCCAAGAAGAAGGTTTTGTTTGATCGCGCAAACATTTATGCAACTCTTCTCACATTTCTCTGGCTATAGAAAATCAGTGATCTCATAAAGCATATTTGAACAGTACAGAGAGATGATAATCGGAAAAAGGACGAGTTCCAGGTTTTAGCGAGTGTGTTACAGTACCTTAAAATCCGAATGCTTATTGTTTTAACGGTCTGGTGTGTTAATCTTTCGCAGCACACCTGTGTTTGTCAGCAATCTGACAAAGATTATTTAAAAGCGCAATTTTTCATTGATGATTTGATAGACTCTTGATCAATCCACTTCATCGATGCCAACAGGCTGCTTCAACAGTACCATGTATCGACTTTCCTTAACTTCTCATCAGTGCCTAGACTGACGGACATCCAACACCCTCGTTATGCATCACGCTTGACCGGTTCCTTTCAAAATCTTGAAAGCTTCTAGCTCGCCGATCTCAAAAATCTGATTTCTGTCCTATGTTTCTGCGTGAGCAGACAGGAAAGTGAAGTTATCAAGATGAAACGTTGATCACATTATCAGGACTGAGTGTTCTGTGCATACTTTTGGCGAACATTGTCGTAATAGTGTCAAAGTCCTGATCTCGAACAGGGAGCTGAATGCAGCTATGTTCGGTGTACGTGGTAGAATAACTGCACGTAAGAAGGTTTTAAAAAATCTCCTTTTATTAAACCAATATTTACAACCACTTTCCAACTCGGAAGGGATAACAGAAAATAATGACCTCACTTGGGTCTAAACTGAACAATCAAATAATTTAAAAATAAAGTTGAGTACACAATCAAGTAATCGTTGCTCTCAGAGCTTTAAACGCGAAGTTGGCCTCTATTCTAAACTATCAATGGTGCGTAGCAAGATTTGGTTAATACTAACGCACTTAAATTACTTCAATAAGTATCAGAGTAACAGCACTAAGGCTTAGAACTTAAATACTAGCTAGTCCGGTGGACGTCGAACAGAGACGAAGCGATCTGAGACTAAAAGCTCTCTCACACTGAGAAGTTCCTTGCTAACCTTTAAATACAAAACTTGGCTCCACTTCAAATTAGCACAAAGCTGAAACGCGCACTCATTCTAACGGGAAGCTGAAATAAGAGTTCACAGGAAAGAGAAATTAACATAAAACTTTGCTAGTTTAAACTAAAACCTTACAACATGACCACAGAAGTAAATACCAACTCTCACCATGTACAAACAGAAGGCAGAAAGCAGATCTAAAGATATTAATTTTTGACTCATCTTCGTAATTTCAGTGATTGAATTGGATAACTATGTATTTGCCGACAAATACTATGAATTAAACCCATTAATTATTGCTGTGGTGTATAAAAACAGGAGGTTTGATGAAGTACCCAGTAGTTCTACTAGATAATCGTCTTCCTGGGGCATCAAAAAATTATGTACGTATTCGAAAAAAGAGTCACAAAGATACTAAACACGTACCTCGTAGCTGTCCATGTAGGCAGTGATGACGAGTAGGAATGTCCGAGGGGCGATGGGGAACGGAAACGGTCCATCGAGCCGCTCCTCCACGCCCCAATCCCCCCGTAGTCTCGAGTTCCGTACCACCACGGGAGTTCCTCCCAAATGGGCACAGAGGTGAAGGTGTAGGTCGGCGTGCTCCGGGTCAGCACCCCTCTGGAGAATAATGGCGAACCTGCGCAGGTAGAGATATGTTAGTTCATCGCTTCATATATTGCATAAAGATGTTATTCAGGTCAAATTATTTTTTTTGAAGATTCGGGTATAAAATCACAAAATTCATGAAGCTAATGAAGAAAATCTTAGTAATAATTTGTTGAAATCTGAATCTTATACTAAATATGATTGAAACTGAAACCTATATCATCTTGAACACACAGAATGTTACAGAATTCATCGAAAATTGCTAAAATCATGTTATAGGCGAACAGGCACTTTTATTTAGTATTGCATATGCCAAACAGTATTTATAAAGATGGTTATTTATCAGAATGTTTATTTAACCCAAAGGTTGTAGACGTGGTTTATCTCGTAATTTACTATTTGAATTTCACTTTTATGTTAAGTGAATTTCACAAGTATATAACCATCAGGCGGACGTGTAAAGAAAAAATGTTTATTTTAAATCTTTTTCTGTGTTGGCGCTATTTAACTTAGAGATTACAATCATGTGTTAAGCAATTTGTCTGTTTTTAAAGGTCCAGCAGTTAACATTTAGTATTTGGATCCGTAAAGTGTGTGGTTGTAACTCTTACCGATAAAAGTTAAAAAGGATACTGCAAGGTTTATTTCTTCCTCCATTTGCAGGTTCTGAACGCGATTACAGACTTTTTACGTGATTCCAATAGGAAGGAGTAGCCGTTTGTGCAACAAAAATATGCGTCGATTTCTTGTAATATACATTTCCGCAGAGATTAATTTCTGGTTATGGGCTCAATTCGCTCAGTTATATTTGAGAAAATATGCCAAGTTTCTCCCTTATTCCACTATTGTTTCAAAACATTACTTGATTTAAGGTTTAAAAATTAGCATCTAATTCATATTATTCTAAATTTAATTAAACTGGGGTAAAATTTACAGAAATTTAGTATTCCTAAAGTCTTCTTCTCTTTGTTTTCCACGCCTAACACAGGCTGATTTTATCTCATGGGGTTACGACAAGGAAGAAACTTTTTGACACGTTGGGCCACGATAACGGAATTGTAAGACTACGTAAAAGCTGCCGTCACCATGCACTTGACGATTTGTTACGATAATGAATATTTCCTAAATAAGTTAGTTAGAAATTGCTAATTTATGGTATTAGATATATTCAAATATTATGGAATGCCTGTGATTATTATTTGATACAGAGAATAATAAGTAAGAGAAATTTGTTTGCCTATGGTATGTTTTTATTAATAAGTTATGAATTTTGCTGCATCCTACATTAAAAAAGTATAAAAATTTTCTACAGATCTTTACACTGAACATTGGAAAACGACGTTATATTTTAAAAATTTAGGAAAGTAGTTTAAAGTTTTTTTTTTACAAAAATACTGCAACTCCCTCCCCCCTTTAAAAAAAAGAGTACTGTATCTGCAACCTTTTAACAGGTTGGCGGTTTGTTATGTGTTGACCTGTATTGGGTATCTTCTTTACAGTTGAATTCTAAATAAACATCGATCGTAATTTGACAGTTTTAAAAATACTTTTGCAACAAATATGTAATTATTCATGAAAAATAAAATATAATTTTAAGGAAACAGCTCGTTTGTTTTAAGGAAAACAAGAAAAGTTTTTTTTGTATCACAAAAGATGTTTCATAGAATAATAAACATAAGCTAGAATTTCATAGAATAAAGAACTATGAAAATAAGTAACAGAATTTTGCATTAACCCCGTAATGGATTAATTGAAAATTCAGAAAATGGCCTTTTTCCCACCGATTTTTTTATTCTTTATTTTAACTCAACCTCATTTAACACTTTTCCTTATTTTAATCTAAAACTGTAGCCATGTAGATGTATTCATATCTCAAAAAAAATATTTTTGAGCGTATTTACTCTGAAGCATAGATATAATTTAGTTCGACGTACTCGAGGTAACTTCCTTAAGTGCATTAAGAGGTCAACTGAGAATATTTTCAAAAAATATTTTCAAAATGTACAGAATATTTTCGAAAATATTCTTCTACACAGGCCGATTGATATTTTCTCGCCAAAACAACTTATTACAAAAACTTTTCTGTTGACACAATCTTAATTGAAAGATTAATTATGTATAGTTTTTCTCTGTTTATCAAATACGGCTTGTTTTGTAAATTCATCTTCTAAACAAACCTATAAAATAAAAAATTAAATTACTGATATATTAATGAAAATAGTTCAAAACAAAATGACTTTAAGGGTAAGTTTAAGAACAACAGTTAATAGGTAAAGTCAAACAGATGAATACGCTTCTATGTTTTCAATCAATGAAATTTTAAAAAGTGTGCCGAATGAAATTCGCTGTTGTGAATCTTAAGAATCTCATATCATATGTTCTACGTAAACAAAATTTCGCGTTTGTAGCTTGTATACTCGTTTCTTCGCAGTGAAAATACTTTTATAAATTAAAATCGTCTATTCTTTATTATAGCCTAATGTAAAGCGTGTATAGCTTAAATCAGTTATATTTGGGAAAAAAATTCAAAAGTTCTTCATTATTCTACCAATATTTCAAAATATTGCTAATTTTCAAAATTTGAGAAATTTAACATCTAATTCATATTAATATAGTCTCAATTTATAGCGCGAAAAAGTACACATAAATTTAGCTACTTAAAAATATTAAATAATTTGTCAAATATAAAATATTTGTCAAAGTTTTAGAGGACTATTTAGATTTATCAAATTAAGAAAAAGGCCAGCGTACTGACACTTGATTTTTACCTCTCAAGATTTAAAAAAATTACCAAGTTATATTACGTAACCGAAATAGTATACGAAAAAGTACACTTACGTCTTATTTCATAATCAATGTAATAAGAAGAATAAACCATAATGACATGCGATGGAAACGACTTTGGTAGAAATGAATCTCCTGACTGCTACAGGCTAAGAAGTGGGTGTTCGTTAGTCTACTGAAAAGTGGGAGCAACACTGCTGCTGGTGTTCGTACCAGCCTATAAATGGGTCACATATTTGAAGGAAAACCATTCTATTTCTAGCACCGAAGGTGGGGACGAGATTTTGTTTTTATTTCGCGTTTCCCTCCTTCTGAATAAAGCTAGACAGATGCATCATTTTGGATTTTCGCCCTACACTTTTCTTGGATGCAATTCAAATTTGAAAGTCACTTTCCACCCGCATAGTTTTTTTTTTTATTATTTTCTCCTTAATCGTATCCTTATGCTTTGTACTACTTCCTGTTTTGGTACTCAGATTCTAATATTGGATACTCGTCAAGTGTTCACAGAACGTTGCAAGAGGTTTTTGGCAGTAACCACACTGCATCCAACTCCTCTCCACAGGTCGCGCGTTATAACAAACCTGACGAGCTCAGAGTGAGCGAGAGGCAATACTATGTTTTAGTTGTCCTTGAGACTTAAGAGTACGTCAAGCAGGAATTATTGTAAGACTTAGAGAGCCTTTTTAACCAAGTATACACAAATTGTTTATAAACTGTTTACTTAAATTTAAGGATGGAAGAGGAAACTGAGTGCATATCTGGAAGAGGAACAGAACAAACCAACCAGTTTCTCAAAGTAGCTCCCATATTAGAGTGCAGAGAAGGCATACTAAGCTCATAAAATTTAATGAAATTAAACAGAATATTTTTCTGCATGAAAGACTGAATATCCGGTCGCCTGAAATATCTAAGATTAATGAATCTTTGGCACTGATAGCTCAAATCTTCTAGCATCTTACTTAGAACAGAGGCAACTTTTAATGTCTCGGAAGTTTAGAATAATCTTCAGCAGATATCGATTGGAAGTTAGATGTTAAAAATCTTTTGATTGAGAATATTTTATTTAATTAAGGTGTAGAAAGAAAATACCAATATAAATTGGATATGTATTACGATTCATTTTGCGCAGACTGTTCTGAAAACCTGTCAAGCATCGACATCAAGATTTATGTCAGCAAAGAACTTTATAGTCAATTGATCTTCCTTTTCATATTCAAATTTCTCATTAAGTATCCTTAGGAAGCTTTCGTATTTGATTTTTTTAAGGAAGAAAAGCCCATAACCTACACCTACAGGTTGGAATCATCCTTATTTCATAATCCGGTTATTTTCTTTATAAAAACAGGAAAGGAGGCGTTATAAAGAATCTTGAAAGAGTGCTAAGCTTAGGCTCCAAACTGCTTCAGGTAATTTTCTTAAGTTTGCAATGCAGTTTAAATTTGCGATATTACATAAGTTCTTCGTTAAATTACTTAAATATATTACATTTGAGTCCATGTTATTAATGAAACAATAAATATATTTCAAGAATCTCCATGTAAGGAATTTTTGCTCAAAACTGTTGCTACTGTAGTACGCAAGAGTAGAAGTGAAAATGATCCGAAAGCATTTATCTCATATTCATGTAGCTTTCAATTTAAAGCAAAACAAGACTTTCTTTGCATAGCCGTATAAGGTTTTCTCCCGCTTCTTCGCACTCCTTCGTGGTGTAATGGTCTGCATGCTCGACGCGTAACCAAGAGGTTCGTGGTTCGATTCCCGGCGAAGACGTTGCTCATTTTTCATGTCTCCTGCTTCGTGAAAACCTAATGTCTCTACACTGGCGCCCAAACTAAAAAGGTTGTGGATGATGATTCTCCACCACCGCGATTTGGCGATTGGGTCCCCAAAACCCCAGTCGCCCTTTAAAAGGGGGAGTATATAAGGTATTTCTCCCGCCTTCTTCGCATGCCTTCGTGGTGTAGTGGTCTGCATGCTCGACGCATAACCGAGAGGTCCGTGGTTCGATTCTCGGCGAAGGCGTTGCTCATTTTTCATATCTGATGCTTCCAAAAATACCTAATGTCTGTACAGCTGTAGTGAAGTTGCTACAACTGTCTAATTCCATCCAGCAAATTCTGGAAGATTTTCTTGACCTCTCATCAGATGTTCATTCTTCTAAAATCCCAATACAATTCTGAATTTTTGCTGACCGTCTCACGGCAGAAAAGATAAAATGATGCTGCTCCAACCGTTTTTTCTTAATATGGTTTTTTAGCAGTCTTACTTTTCATTTTTCGATTTGTTATGGAAAACCCCATTAGCACCACTTTATATAATTAATTTAATTTATAAAGGTTGTCCGCTACAGGGAACTTTCTAAACTGTGTAAGATATTTCCTTCAAATTGCGTAGGCAAAACAAAAACATAATGCCTTTATCTGGTTTTGGGGAGGGGAGATATTAAAGATATTTGATATTTTAATATGATACATAAAGCTATTTTACGTTTTCTGGGGAGGGATGTGCTAATTTAACTAATATAGTTATTTTAAGTGCATAACTAATTATTTTTGCAGACTTATAATAGTAATGAATTAAAATACACTTTAATTAATAATTCTAATTTAACTTCTACATTGTAGACTTCACGAACGAGGGATAAAAGGCTTATTTTTTTAAAAAAATGGAATAATAAATAAACATCATATTTGAAAAGTCACGAGAAAATTTGGAAGATATGCTTAAAAATAGCAGCATTGATTAATAATATCTGAATTACATCAGAAAATCGTAGCATTATAAAATTGGTTTTGCACGAAATTATATCCTTCAGAAACTGTTGGTGTTAAACAATAATAAAGATATCAGTATACACAAGAAGTTGAGGAGAAAGGTCTTAGTAACTTCATAGCAGATATTTTTCAGTTATGCATGACTCCAGATATCCTTTGTGTCTGTTAAAATATTCTTTTGCTAGAGAATGGATGCATGATTTCACTTTATAAAATCAACTTTTTATTGATATAAGATGAATTGTCAGTGACTAGTAGGGGAAAAAAAGAGGGAAATAACTGAATCATTCTTCCTGTTTGAAGACAAATGTACAGATGCTATGCCTTTTACTTTTCGACTAAAGAGTGTTGGCTCTACGCACCCTGAGAGTGAGCAGCGTTCTATTTCAGTTCCTGAAAAACTGCCGCTTACAAAGTTTAGTCTTTGTATCTATCATAAATTGTAACCAATCTTTAGATAGACTGGCAACGAATATTCTCCAAGTATAAAATAACAAATTAGCCTTGAGAAAGGTGTAATAGATCCTTTATTAAAACTTAAGAAGAATAGAAGACATACCTGGCGCTTACAACTGAGCCAGCACTTATGTCGAAATAACTTATATAGCAATATGTTCAAACTTAACATAAGCTGGTATTCAAGGACTACATAATTGAATTTAATTCAAAGTTGGCTCAATCTAACTGACGTAGATATTTAAATATCAACTATAATAATTTAAGGGCGAAGACTAAAAATAAATCTTATCTTCGCTTAAATAAATCTTGTAAATAAATCTTCGCAAATAAATCTTATCCTATCTTAAAATCTTATCTTTGCTAGTAGCAACTATGTAACGTGACCTTAAGAGCCAGAACACACTTTGTCTCACAATCTACAACAATAATACGGGGGAAATTCAACAATTTTAATTATAATTCTACTAAAGTTAGCTACTTAAACGCAAAATTCTTAACAATACTATTTCACATTGCGCAAAAACAACTGATTAATGTATTTAAATATCGTTTTAAGAATTCGGGCAGATTTTGAAATTTGGTTCTGAATATGTAGAGCAAACCTTCTGTTGAATTTAAAGCAACATTTTCAAAAATAGCGTCATACACTGGGCTGTTATAGCAGGTTAATTAATCACATTTGTGATTAAATGTTCGTACAAATCAAACTTATAAGTCTTTCAAGCTATGCGACATATTTATGGAAAATTTGCATCAGACTGAAGAAATACCTCATCTCTTACAAAAATATTAAAATTTAATTGGACAGGAGCACATATTTTTCAAGTTTTAAGTTTACTTAAAGTGATATTAGATACGGAACTACTGAAAATTATTTACTGAATATCTCCTTTTATTTTTACTTTGTGATATTTATTTTAAGTCCTCCAAATACTTAAATTTGACATAAACACTGCTCTGTTTTCCCTATAGTTCATGTCACATATATTCGCTCATACCAGAAGGTTATACAAATGCAAAGAATGCGCAAGGAGTTTAAATACGAGTGAAAGCTAATTCACAAAACCCAGACACCACCGCTGCGAGTTGTTCGCCGAATTCAACTAATTTCTTTTGGAAACAAAATGACTGTAGTTTTGGAATCCGCGCCGGATCTTGTGCAATCCTAGATGGCAAATGAATCCCCTTTATGATTGGCTAGGAAAGGTTCAAAGCGAAATATCTTGTTTTAAAATTAATAATTTTTCACAGATGTATATCCGTAAAACAGTAAGTCACTTGATTATTATAATTTCAAATGTCCACAAGTATAGATTTTTCGAAGCTGTACATTTTCTCTTTAGTAATAAAAATCAAAAGAGTTATTGAAATAAAAGCTTATTTGATATTAATTTGTGTAAACTTCTTACAGTGTAACTCACGAGCTGTTGAGGAACAGACTTGTAGGAAAGATAAGTAAGATTTAGAATTTTGCTTGCGTTTTCTAATCAAAACGGATATTCAAAAATGTTCTGTATGATAAAACTGAATGAAATGTAGGTTACACTTGTGAAGTGAAAAATTTCGCATTAGCTAGTTTCTGGATTTTTGAAATACACTCGCATCAGTACGGCTATTGAATAATTTCGTGAATTGCGCTTCTGTTCCTTTTAATATTAATTGACGCAATAATGAAAATAAGTTAAAAATTTTCATCATTCAAATAAATATGCTAGTATTAAAAACTCACATACAAATTTCAGGTATCTCTAAACAAACACATATGTGCTTAGTACCTATTCTAAGATAAGGAAGTAAACTCTTGATATGAATTGTTATTAAATATTTTAAAGTATTCTAATATTTCATGAACACTCTGCATTATAAAAGAGCACTCTCGAATTCAAACTAAACGTTAAATACTATTAAGCAAACAAGGCATAACAATTTCGAATACATTAAATAACAGACGCTTTAAATTTTATTTTCTAATCAATATTTTTATATCTCAAGTAACAGGATCTTTGACAATTCTTTCAACAGATAAATTTTCATAATAGAAAAAAAAATTGGAAAACTTGTAACTAATTTCTTATATCTTTGGAAATTAGAACGCATTTTTTAGTTAAATATCGACAAAATTCGAAACTATAGCTAAAGATCTAAATTAGATCTTTCATCTTCAATGAAGATTAACTTAAGATTAAAATATAATGGGGAAAAGAATGAAAGATTTTCTTCATCAGGTACAATTACGTTAATGTTGATATCCGATAATACATTCATCTTTCTACTGAATACATCTTTTAAAAAATAGGCAGTTTTATAAAATAATGAATTTACCTGGTCGAATCCTTGGGTACCATCCCGTGTATGTAGATCTTACTCCCGATACATAATCCCCCGGGAATACTGCAGGCATGAGGAACGCTCTGAAATTGGAATGATAATAAATTATAAATTAAAAATGGTCACAGTTTAATACACAATCAATATTCCATAGTCTAGAAAAGTGTAGGAAATACTTTTTCTATCAAAATCTATAATTTATTCAATTAAAATTCAGTATTCTGAAAAGGTTTCATAACAAAATCCTTTTTATAGATCTGAAAAATTGTGAAGTTTTTGAACAAAAATTGCCAAAATAAAAATATATGAAAGCAAAAATTTAAGAATTTGAAATTTCTCGCGTCCATAACTTTTTTTTTTTTTTTGATACAAGTCATCTCTTTCTGAATCTCAGAGGTCTGCCTCCGATTTGTTGAAAGGAATAAAATTTGTTAGAGACTTTGACTGAAGTTTTGTTATTATTTAAATTTTGCTATGACATCCTCTTTTTTGGGTAATTTTAGATTTTTCGGTAGAATCTGAGCTAAATGTAAAAGCTTTGAAACCATATATACATATATAAGTTCTTTTTGTTAACTTTTCAATATAACAGTATTGAGTAATTTTTATACCAAATTCAACAGTATCGTCCAACGACAGAAATGGATTAAACAGACAGAAATGTATATTTGAACTCTTGTTCCCGAACAATGCAAAGAAACCGAAACCGTTGCGAGAAAACTTTATAAAAATTATTCAGAAGATTCATAACTCTCTTTCCCTTTTCCGCGTGTCTTCGTGGTGTAACTGGAAGCACACTCGACGCGCATTCGGGAGGTTCGGAGTCGAATCCCAGGGAGATCATCGCGGGTTTTTCCAGTTTCCTGAGTTTGAAAAATTCTAAAAGTTTCTGCAAGTTACGCCGGAACTAAAAATGGTGGTGAACGATAATTCGTCACCACCAGAATCTGGTGATTGCGTCTCCTCATCCCCAGTCGCATTTTAAAAGGGGGAGTATGTGAGGTATTTTCTCTCTCCTTTCCGCGTGCCTTCGTGGTATAGCTGGAAGCATACTCGACGAGTATTCATATATATACCGCATAATTTTAAAAATATACAATCTTATATAGCGGTCAGCGGTATACAAGCATAGCAAATTTTGTGTAAATATTGTGAACCTTTCTTTAAGGTACCAACTATTTTTAAATGTGTTTAACTTTTTTATTTGTTTTGCACTAATAGTGCATTTTAGTTTTAATTATACATTATTTCGTTAAGTCTTCTAGAAAGGCAAAGAAATTTTTAAAAATTACTATATCTTCTATGCAATTAGAGACGTTCATAATATGCATTATAACCTTACTTATTTAAAAATTGCTATCTTACTTTACTTTCACAGTTCATAAGCAGAACTAAAAATGTCCAATAACATCGAAATTAAGTATTTTAAGACTCCGAATCCCATGAGTTAAATCAGAGACATCGGGTGACAATGAATGCAGTTGGCAACCGTAAGCGTAAATCCAACACAATAGTGTAAACGTTTGTCCGTCTGCGTAATGCGTTTCTCCCAATACGCTACGACGCCCCGTTTCCATTAGTGCCATTTAGTTAATTTACTTAAGCCCCGTTTCCATTAGTGCCATTTAGTTAATTTACTTAAGCCCCGTTTCCATTAGTGCCATTTAGTTAATTTACTTAAGCCCCGTTTCCATTAGTGCCATTTAGTTAATTTACTTAAGCCCCGTTTCCATTAGTGCGTTACCGACGCGTAGCGTCGGTAACGCACTAATGGAAACGGGGCTTAAGTAAATTAATATATATACAAAGCGGGCTGCTGATGGCACGGTGTCCAAGGAAGGAAGTCACTCCAGGCTGTCGGCAATGCTTTTAGCAATGGTAGTGCAGTCTCTAATGCGGCTGAGCGCATATTTATTCTTAACTGTGTTCTTGAATCATGCCGGCATATTGATTGCAGATGACATTTTCAAATGATTCGCTGTGTGCGGGCAATAATACAGATAGTGATCTGGGTCACCCTTACTGCCACAAATACATTGGTTGCTGTCTTTTGTGCGAAATCTGTCAACATAGGACATATATGGGCAATGCCATGTCAGATACTGTGTGAGGTGCGAAGAGCTACTATTTAAATTCTGGTGTACTTTTGGATGAAAATTATACAGTCTTCTGTCTGGGATGCTCGACTCCCAGTAGTTTTGCCATTGTTTCAGAAATTCACATTTTAGAATGGCTTTCAGATATGAGTGCGAAAGGGGCACGCTAGTGCTACTCACATGGGGTTCATTAGCTGCCCCTTTCGCCGTCACATCTGCTGCTTTATTTCCTTTAATCCCGTGTGGGCTGAAACCCATTGAAGCTTGGGCCTCAGACTTGCAGGAATCGAAATTAATAATTTTTTAATGTCTCTGACTGTGGAATGTCTATTGCGGCCGCCCTGAATGGCCTGCAATCTTGACCTTGAGTCCGTGTAAATTACTTTATACCTTCCATTGTTAGCAGTTAAGTCCAGAGCTGCTTTTAGGGTGTTAAGTTCTGCTTGAAACATCGAGTCACACGGATGAATCTTTTTAGCCCAGGAATGGATTATGAGGTCACCGTCCCTTGTCCAGAACAGGCACTGCCAGTCCCGAGCTCTCCTTTGGAGCCCTAAAAATAGATGGCTGAGGATTGTAATGCACGTGGAGGATTACAGCTTGCTTCTATATCGAAGTGTGCAGGGTGGCAAGGAGAGTGGGCAATGTTATTCTCGTAGTCCGAGGATACATAAGTCTTACTCTAAATTATAACGTCTTGTTTTAGTCAGATCGCTCTCAACACAGCACTATCGCCCTGTGCTATCAAGTGTAAGGGCGGAAGACCTGCTAATACATTTAATGCAGTTGTTGGACTTTCTTTCTTTCGTTGTTGTCTTTGTTGTTTTGCACGTATATTACAAGGAAGAATTGTTGCCAGATCCTCAAGGAGGTTACACTTTCTTTCTTTTCTCCATTGACGGAACAGCTGGCTCACTGGGTTAGGTGCTTTTCAGCCTGTTGGATCCCGTTGACGGAAATAAAAATAAATAAATATAAATAAAAAGCCCACCACTTGGGCTACTCTAGTTCTAAACCACACGAAAGGACTTTCGACTCACTATATGTTTAGAGTGCCCTTATGCCGCAAACACACTGTACGTTTACAAACATCCATGCCTTCTGCGGGATTAGAACCCGGGCCCTTAGGTACCGCAGTAGACTCCCCTAACCAGCATATGGTTTGGGCAGCCCTACCGAGAGTAGCGTAATGTATTTAAATATATTTTAAAGTTTAATTTAAATCGGAGCACATAGTGCGTTTCAAAGCAGTTGGTAATTAGAGACCTAGAGAATGCGGTCAACACTATGGGCTGGTGCAGGAAAGGTTGCATCTCCGGGGAAGGTTGTCAGACACCTGGGTGCTTGGGCTAAAGCCTCATCCCAAATAATATATACTTGAAAGTTTTGAAATCAATTCTGGAAATAAATGGGCAGAATTATGTATATAAAGATGAAAATTAGTCAAAACATAGCAAGTATCTGTAGAGATTTCAGAGTCATTAGTCACATAACAGAGTCACTGAGTATGTAAATAGGCATAAAAAACTGCTGAGTTAATGAAACTTTAAGAATAAGGAAATGCAAGCAACGTGGTGCCAATAAAAAGTAAAAAAGATTGTCAAAGACTACTAACAGTCAGCAAGAGTACTTAGCAATACATTTAACATTTAGAAGAAAAACGAATACGAAATCAAGGATAATGTTAAAATTAATTTGCTGCATTAAAATATCCTCAGAAATCGAATAGGTAACGAAATGTTTGTCTATCGAGCCTTCCGTACCCTGTAAATAAGGGATACGATCAGTAATTTTTCTAATAACATTAGATATGGAAATTCCTTTGAACATTTTTACCTAATTCCTTAAATTGATTAAATAAATCTTTACATATGTTAAATATCTCACAAACGTTGGCACTCCAAGTTGCTCAGTATTATTGACTTCCATGTATCTGGGAACATTAGTTTTGCCCTGCATAAGAAATGTCTGTAGAACAGGAATCATCTTTGCATTTAAATTACTTACATTTTCAGAAATAGATTTGGTCTTAACACTGGAAGTTCAAAGCTTCGGGAATTTCGTACATCCACGAAAATTTGCAGTGTGGCCAGTTAAGCCACAATTACAACACTTTACCACATCTAATTTCTTGGCAGTACAATCTAAATTTTATGCAGACCCGCACACTTAGCGCACCTCGGCTTGAGTTTACACAACTCAAAAGATTTTGGCAATTTTGACACTGGACCACACCGCATCTGATTTTATATGAAAATACAGGGATAGTAAAATTTAGAAGTTTGGTGATATTATATATTCGCTCAATATCTCGGTTAAGTTGCGCTTGATACAAGGGCCTTGGTCTTTTGGTTTTCAATCTAAACAACTGTGTCACCTTATTTACTGCGAATCCTAGGTTTCCTAGCTCTTTGGCAGTTTTTTTTTTATTTAGATCAATTGGTAAACTTCTGATTACCACCTTTATTGGTCGTTCTGTATTCTATATGATTAAGTAATGATCAATTTGCTGCCAATTAAATATTTAGTGATAATGTTATGATCATCCAGGGAGTGGGGCATTAGTTTCATAAACTCTCCATTAACACATCCCAAAAATTTTTTTTGCGTGTCATTGTCTGCAATTTTAAGAAAGCTGAGAATTTCTTGCGGACATGAACCATAACTGAAACATACACATAAATTTAAACTACACTGCTGGCCACCCAAATTGCAACACCAAGAAAGACAAGAGATATCACAATAAAATTTATTTAGTAGATAACATGTTGACCAAGTATCAAATGATTAAATTTATAGACTTCTGTGAAGTGTGGTTGGTTCCTTCCAGAATCAGTAGCCAGAGTAGCCGCCATTGTTGGAGATCACCGCTGCCACACGCCTCGGCATTGATTCAAAGAGACTTCGGATGTGTTCTTGGGGTACAGCAGACCAAGCAGCTGCCACACGTTGCCAAAGTTAATCTGGTATGGCAGCTTGGAATGTAATCTGGGTCAATCGTTCAGCAACCATGGACCACATGTTTTCTATCGGCGAAAAATCCGGAGAGCGAGCCGGCCAGGGAAGCAATTCAATCTGGCGATTGACGAAGAACCCTTGGACAACGCGTGCCACGTGTGGTCGCGCATTATGCTGTTGAAATATGGCTGTGGGCAAGCCCTGAAGGTAAGGAAGGACAACTGGCTCCAACACCTCGGAGATGTAGCTCTGGCTGTTTAAAGTACCGGCAATGCGTACTGCAGACAGAAGCGTAACTCGTCAGTAAAGACAATTTCATTCCATTGTGCCGTCCACAGCCTTCTTTCATCGCACCATTGGCGGCGGAGACGTCTGTGGTTCTGCGTCAAGGGTAGACGAAGCAATGGACGTCTTGCGGACAGACCACTCTGCTGTAAATGGCGTCGAATGGTACGTGCAGACACTGGATGACGCGTTAAAAGGTATTTCTCCCGCCTTCTTCGCATACCTTCGTGATGTAGTGGTCTGCATGCTCGACGCGTAACCGAGAGGTCCGTGGTTCGATTCCCGTAGAAGGCGTTGCTTATTTTTCATTTCTCTAGCTTCGAAATAACCTAATGTCTCTACAGCGTTACAGACTGAATGTGCTGTGCTATGGTTCGTGACGTGACTGAGCGATCCGTCACTGCCATGCGCACAATGTTACTGTCATCACGTGAAGTGGTGCACTGAGGTGGATGCGATCGAACACGTCGGTCCGTCGTACCCTTCTGCATCCAACGGTCACATATCCGCATTACAGTTGTTTGGTTTCGTCCAACACGACTACCGATTTCCCTGAAAGATAATCCACACTCTCGGTAGGCCACTATCCTTCCTCTGTTAAACTCGGACACTTGATCAAACGATGATCGCTGTTTACTAAGAGGCATAATTGATCGTTTTTTTTTGAAAAAAAAAACACAAGGAAAACATAATTGCCGAACTCGAAATCGTCGAAAACTCCAAGCCTTAAATAGCGCTTTTAAGTGGCTCCACAAGCGCGCATGATGTGCGTCTGTGCGTAAATTCTAATCATTTGCGTATCTCACTTGCGCTAATAGATGTTGTAAATTTCATGTTATTTGCATGCTTCCTTCAGGGTGTTGCATTTACGGTGGCCAGTAGTGTATATCTAATTACATTTGTACCCATCAAAGCCATTGGCTAATAGTCACGGGGTGAGTAAAAATAGAATTTTAGTTAAAATTAAATAGAAGGACACAAGTGTTCTTGAAGGCTGTTGGTCAACAATGAAGGAGGGTCACCATTGATGGGAGTCAACCAACAGGACATGGATATGAGGTGGTGAAATAAATGTAGCCATATTTTGAACATAGCAATTCATTGATATTATGATATGGGTGGTGCTATATACTTAGAAGGGGCTTGAGTTATATTTAAATTGGGGCACATTGGTGCGTTTCAGGAGTGCTGGTCAATAATGAACTGCAGGTGAGAGTCCTTTGGGATCAACCTCTAGTTTATTGCTTTAGCACACTGCAGTAAAGTTAGACAAATTGAAATTAAATCGGAGGTCATCGTGCACGAAAGTGTTGGTCGTTGGTGACATACAGTTCAGAGTCACTCGGGTTCTACAGGTTGAGGGTCATTCATATGTCAACATAAAAAGGCAATACAGTAAATTTAGAGACATATTAAAATAAAAATTCAGTTGAAGGATTCGTAACTCATCAGCGTTGCTGGTTAGCAGGCCTCATCAATATCCGTCAAAGTTAGTAAAGACCTATAATTTCGAGGTCATTTGAGGTTAACCATTAAGTCACCATTCTGGGGAAAAAAATAAGTTTAGAAAGAGTTTTTAATGAAAATCATTTGGAAACGAAATTGTATCTGGGAAGATTAATGGTCATTAATGACCATATGGATAGTGACTGGATAGTGATTCACGTACCCTATCCAGCCAACTGGAGACTGATGGCCACCAACACACGTCAGCAGTCAGTGGAACATAATACGGAGCAGTGAAGGAAATTTAAACATACTTTTAAATTCAAATGGAAATGAAGCAAACTAATGCCTACTGAGACTGTTTTCATCACTAATTTATTCACATTGACAAGACGCCCAATTCATGGACCATAATTATTGATAGTGAAGTGAATTTGAGAAATTTTTTTAAATAAAATTAAATTGAAAGACAGTGTTGCCTATGAAAACTGTTCGTCACTTGTGACCTACAACTAGATCATTGGTGATTTACAGTTGCTAATGGTCAAGCAATAAGATCACTGGTATGACACAGTTTAAATAAAACTTACGCCGATAAACACCGCATTTACGATCACCAGTAATTGTCAAGTTTATTTGTTCACAAATTTTCTGCTGATGTAAGGCGACTGAATGTTGTTGCAGCAGCAGCACTTGGTAAAAAAATCTGATGTGGATACCAGATGACTTCCTTTTACGGCCTATTATATAATACACATTTTTGGATGTATTTCATTTAAAACTTATTTCCTCGACTTATTCTAACTTATTAAACCGATACCTCACGGCAAGCTGAAAATGACATCAAACATAAGAAATTTTGAAATTAAATACACGGGACACAAACTTATTGTAACTTTATTTTTTCAAAACGAACATTAAAACTTTTCAAATATTAGTATAGATTTCACTATTTATCCAAAATTAATTATTTTTAAATATGGCACTGACAATTTTCGTTATTTAGAACATTTCTGTATTTTC
>KK119088.1:163838-197481 GCA_000611955.2 Stegodyphus mimosarum | reverse complement strand
TTTTTTTTGAGCGATTATAATGCCAAATGTGGTTTATGGATTTTGTTACAGTGAGTTTGCCACAGCTATTTTTAACCTAGAATTTCAAATAAATTTTTACGGAGAATTAATTACATGGAACTTTTCCCGTCAATGATGCGTAATAAGTATTTATTAATACTATATTAAAAGCTGCTTTTTAAAAATTATAGATGATTTTGTTCATATTTTAAAATTTTTTAAAAAAATTTCTTTTTTCCCCCTTTTTTTAAAAATATTTGTAATAGTAAAATTTTATATTTGCCGTGTTATAGTCTGCTGGTTTACTTTAACTTCATTTAAACAGAATTGTCCAAAACTGAGAACTTTCGTTTGATGTTTTATGAAATGTTTTATTTCTTTGTTATTTAGCATAAAAATCTTTTAATTAAAATAATCATCCTTTGGATTTTGCTTTAAACTTTATTTATAGTTAAAATGCCTAGAAAATGTACAGCTCTCTTCAGCTGAAGCGCAACTGATATAATTGATATTTTAAAAAAATTGACAAGAATGCAAAATTCCTGAAGGTGGCCTTATTCACCTTAATAATATCTTGTAGTATGGAAAGCAAGTGAAGTTTGCAACAATTCTTATTTTTCTGGATTTTAAAGGTGCTTTCGATAATGCTTGGTGGCCATCTATCTCAAAAATTTTAAAAGATGCTGTTATACCACATAATATCATTTATATTCCGATATTCAAGCAATGCCTAAATCGAAAGAGTAGTTTCTCTTTGAAATAACTTTAATAAATTCAACTATTCTCAATTTATACAAACGAAATTGTAAATACAAAATAATAAAGTATCCATACTTAAACATCTAATAAAAATCCAATAAAACAGTTAAATTTTAAAATAAATATTAAAGGTCAGCTACATATTAGACCGAATTCTATCGACAACAAATCCCAAGTGTGTTGTCAACGCAGGGCAACGGAAAAGTGGAAATTAATTTGAGAGTCATGGAAGTAAACATACTTCCACCCTATCAGGTTTAGTCCTGATAAAAGTAAGAGTGAAAATTTATTTACAGGCTTTTTGAAGACAACAGTCTTAGTTTTGACTGTATCTACGGGAAAGAATCCGTCCTTGCCAGGATGAACATCGATGACACGCCTTATAGGCCATGTTATAGGTGGATATCGATCTTCGATGACAAGAACCACAGTGTCGATCTTCAAATTAGGTTTGGCGCGCTGCTATTTCGATTGCTACTGAAAAGAAGTCAAATATTCATTTTCCCAACGATTACAAAACCCACGTCGAAGGTTCTGAATAAGTCCCCACTTAGTACTCATTGTAGGAGCAGGCTGATGTGCGTCTGGAATGGAAGTCAAAGTATCACCTGTAAAAAATGAGATGGGGTTATAACATTAATAGAGACAATATTAGAATTGTTCACGCAAGTAAGTGGACGGGAATTTAAAATAGCCTCTATCTGGGTAAGCAGTGTTGACAACTCTTCGTTGTCAAAAGATTCTCTTTCAAGACTCTTCTCAGATGAAATTTCGCTGAGTGAATGTCAGCTTCCTATATTCCTCTGAAGTATATACAAGCAGGAGGTATAAAATGTTATTCAATAGATGACTGAGTTAGTTCTCGTGACACTGATGTTGTTGCACACAAAGCAGACCAAATCTGATTTAGTTCCTGTAGTTTTTGGCATGCTACCACAAAATTGGTACCGTTATCACTATAAATATGGCGTGGTGCACCGCGGCGCGAAATGAAGCATCAAGTGCAGCAATAAACGAGTCCGCCATCAGATCACTGACTGCTTCCATATGCACAGCTTTAGTCAGCAGGCAAACAAAAGAGCTATATAACCTTTCGTTGTTTTTAGAATCACAACCCTTACTGAATTTAAGGGTAATAGGATCAGCGTAGTCCACACCGGATGCGAAAATATATCGTTCAAAAGTCAAACGATGCCCAGGTGTGTCACCCAGCAATTGCAGAATTGAAGCAGCTTTGAATCGATGGCACATTAAGGAGTGGTTGACACAACTGTATATTAATATTTTCCTTCCATTTATCCAGTAAGATTGGCTGACGAAGTGGAATAATAAAGAAGGACCAGCATGAAGGTAAGTGATATGAAGTTCTTTCATCAGTAATTCACTGAATTTATCCTGAGAAGGAAATATTACAGGATGCTTGACGTTAAATGCTAAAGAGGAATTTCGAAGACGTCCTCCCACCCGTAAGAGACCATCTTTGCCTATCAATGGGTAAAGAGAATGTAGTTGGGTCTTCTTGAGTAAAGGTTTACTTCTCTTAATACATTGGAAGTCATCTTGGAAATAAAGATTCTGAATCTTGCAACGCGAAGAATAACGAGAAAAAAAATAGGATCAGATCATTGTTCAGACTTTACTTCAGTATAATATTCAGGTGTCTTATTTCCTATTTAGGATATTTTTCCTCTACCTGACGGAGTCATCGTGGACGATTCCACCACAAAGTATATCTCAGTAGAACTGAGGTTCAATACCACGCAATGCAATGTCTGCAGAATTTTCTTTAGAAAGAACATGATTCCAATGTTTAATATGTATCGCTTCTATGATTTGAGATGTCCTATTTGCAACGAAAGGTTTCCACTTACGTGGATAAGCGGATATCCAAGACAGAACTACTTTGGAATCCGTTCAAGCGTAAATTTCAAAATTACACTTCTTTAAAGTATTCAAAAGAGATCGAATTAATCTGGTCAACAAATATGCAATAGAAAGTTCTAATCGAAGAATAAATACTTGCTTTATTGACGCAACTTTAGTCTTTGATAACAAAAGATTAACCTTAACCGTACCATAGCATTTTGGGCGACAGTAGTTGACTGCTGCGGAGGCCAGCAAAGATGCATCACAAAATCCACGTAGCTGAATAACACTGTCTGTTAAGTGTGACACATTTCGGAATTTTACAATTATTGATTTGACTGAATGTCTCTTGAAATTTAAAAACCAATCATCTGAGAAGTGCTGTGGAATAAATGAATCTCAGTCTCCTTTAACTAACCATAGCTTTTGAAAGGAATATTATAATCAATATAGTGTAAGGAGCCAGGAGAACTAAGGGATCGAAAATGCGAGCAGATTCTTCCAATTTGCATCTCTCTGTTATAGGTGCGTGCCTTAAAACTGAAGGCATCCGTAGTTGAATTCCAAAAAAGCCCTAAGGCTTTAAAACTCGAGTTAGGAGATATCTCGAAATCGGAATTCAATGAACTACGTTCCTTAAATTCAGTTAAGAATTCTGAAGAATTGGAATTTCACTTCCTCAAATCAAAATCACGTGCACGTAAAATTGATGATACTTTCTTGCTGATACTGCATCATTAACTGTATTTGCACCCGATGATAAGTCGTCTATATACATATCCTCTTGCAATATATGCGATACATCTGATTCCTCCTTGGCATCTAAAGCTATCAGCTTGAGACATCGGGTCGCTAAAAATGAAGCAGAAGAAAGACTATATGTAACGGTTTTCAACTTGTAGTTGCGTATGGCATCACTGGAACAGTATCGTTATAGTAGCAGTTGATAATTCTGATCTTCAGGAGCTATTATCACCTGACGATATATCTTCTCCACGTCGGCCATGAAAGCAATTTTAGGAAATCAAAAATTAATTAACATCTCAAAAAATATCTCTTTCTAATTTTGGACCTAGCCTTAAAAGTGAATTCAGTGATCCGTTTTCAGATTTACAGGATGCATCAAAAACTACTCTCAATTTTGTCGTTGTGCTAGAAGGTTTAATGATCGCGTGATGAGGAAGATAAAAACTTTTCTACATCCGATCTGTTAGATAAATCATCATTAATTACAGTCATATGACCTAACTGTTCATATTCATAGATAAAATCTTTATACTGTTCAAATTCCGGATTATCTTTGAATTTTCGATCCATGGAACGCAACCTACAAATTGTTGCCAGTTTTTAATCACCCAACTTCAAATGCGATTTACAAAATGGAAGATTTACAACAAATCGCGCATCTGAATTAAAAGAAAAGGTTTTTGAAAATGTCATTCACAAAATTGTTCCTCAGGTGTCAAAAATTCATTCTTCCCAACATCGACATTATCCTTCATTTCCAGAAACGCTTAAGTTCGTAATTAATATTCATAATATCTTCTAGTTTTATGAAGTGTGAATTTCCCGTTTTCGGGCTTTTCATATTAGTTCCGACTTTTCCAGCAATTACCCAAAAAATTGTATTTTGAGCTACTGGCTTATTTTTAGAATCATATATTTGGCCACACCTCAGGACGGTGAAAAATAGTCAGCTCCTAGAATGAAATCAATTTCTTTGGGTGAGCAAAATTTGGATCCTCTAAAGCAATAAATTTCATATAATCAATATGATTTACATTAACGACTTGTTCTGGCAGTGGCAAAGTTAACCTATCCAAAATATATGCGTTAACACAAATTATTTCACTATTTAATCTTGATCCAATTTTTAAACTAATCGTGCCACGAGTCTTGGTAGCTGTCATTTTGCCAGTTCCACGAAGAAGTACCCGATTGTTTCTTCGTATTAATCCTAATCTTTGAACAGCTCGCTCAGAAATAAACGAGGATTCACTACCTGAATACAATAATAATTTAATTTTGACAGTTTCACCGCAAGAGGAAAACGCAAGTGCGAAAACCGTAGAAAAAATCGCCGAATTGCAATTGTGAACCGTATTACTCACAACATGACCTCGATCTTCGAATGATTCTTTAGAAATCCTCTCTAGAGTGCTTTCTTTTTCATTTTTCGCTTTCAGAAGGTGTACGTTATTAGCTTTAATGTCTTCATGCAGCAAACTATTATGTGTGCTTGAATTACACAAATTGCGCTTTAACTGGGAATTACAGTTTTTGATTACATACAAATTTAAACAAACAAACAAACAAAAAGCACAGTCCTTGATTTCTCACAAACGTTTTCCTGGCAGTAACATCCAAATTTTTAAATTTAATACATTTATACAAAGCGTGAATTTCCATTACATTAATTTGGGACATTTAGTATTACTAAATTTAGAATTCTGTATTATTTTAGAACTAACATGACCATTTTTATAACCGACTTTAGCTTCTGCTTCTTTATTTATGATCATTTTCAAAGAAAAACAGCTTAAATTTAAAAATTCAAAAACTGATTCCAATGTAGAGAAATCGTCTTCAGCTGTTTTCTGTGGCCATAACTTTCGAGTTTCTGAATCTACTTTTTGAAGAAGCATAAACGTTAGCCATGGATGCCTAGAGGTTGCTTTCTCATCAAGAGTTTTTAAACCTCTGATAACTTCATCCGAAGTGTAAAAGCTAATTGCCCCAAATTAACATTATCTACCCGCGAAATACCTTTTTGATCCAGAAATGTTTTAAGTAACGATTCTACGATTTGTTTCTTTTCATCGTAAGTAGCCAGCAATTTTGCCGATGCTTCTTCATAAGAATTATTTGATAATGGAATATGTTTAATTGTAGAAGTTGGTTCATCAGGAAGTGATCCGATCAAATACTGAAATTTCTGAATACTCGATAAAAAAGTATTATACACTGCTGCAACAAATAAATAAAATTTCCCAGAACATTTGGCACATTTGGAACATTTTAGTCCTTAAAAAAGTAAAGCTATGATTGCTTCTAGAAATCTTGATTAATAAAATATTGCCCCTTTGATACGCGATTAAGTATCTTGATGTTATTACTTGACCAAAAATTAACATGAAAAAAGAATAGCAAATTTCTTCCTACTAAATGTGAAAAACTGAATGGTTTTCACAGAACTGCCTAATGTACTTTTGGAGTAAGCTATGAAGCTAAGAAACTAATGTCTTTATTTGCAATCAGAATGAAGCAAATTTCAACTAAACGGCTCCTACTTTAATCTAAATCCGATTTATGGGCTGCACACAGCAGAGCCGATATCGATATAATCTCAAGTAAGTGGCTAGCACAAATATTCAGCTACAAAGCTACTTGCAAACGTGCGGCATAAATCTTGCTTGCGGCATAAATTTTGCTTGCGGCATAAATTTTGCTTGCGGCATAAACTCGTTCTCGGCGTACCCCGCTCTGTTTGTAACGATCTTTTCTACTTCTAACTGTTCAATTCTGTTACTTAACTACTATTTCTGAACTCACTGATATTTTCCATATACGTCATTTAAATTCTATTTCAGTGACGTTTCCAGAATAGATCCCTCAGGATCAAAAGGATGTTCTCCAAGAAGAATCAGGGATCTTATCATTGTGGGACGTCATTTAAATTTGCCTTCTGGTAGGAAATTGAAATCGGAAGGAAAATGAAAATTTCTTAAAATAAAAAAACTTGATTAGTAAAAAGCAAAGTCCTTTCAAGGTTAACAATAGGAATCTGTGAAAGAATCAACGGAGAATTCTTCCTCGTATTATTAGTGGATTTCGAAATTTAAGTTTTGAGGTTACTTTTGTTCTTGCAGGAGTGCCTATCGATTTCGAAATTAAATATAGGAATAATATTTTAGCGGCACTGGCAACTGATACTTTAGAAGACTGCACAAATGGAGATGACCCCTTACCCGATGTTCTTCATCTATCTACTTTACAAACCCTAAATTTCTGCGGTTATAAAGAGACTATTGAAAAATCTTTTCATATGGTTTACTTTACAGGTAGCAGTAAAATGAACAATAAGGTTGGTCTTGCATTTCTACTTTCTGAAGACCAATCTGTGGTTTACTATTTTAAGCATCGTATTCGAAATGAATGCACTATTTTTCAGGAAGAAATTCTATGCATTTATCTTGCCGCCAAATGGATCAATAATAATGGGACAGCATACTGATTTTCTTTCTGAATTGATATTCATTTCGCTTATGTGAGCTATCATCGTGGGTTCTATGGAAATGAGAAAGCTGATTTCTTAGCTAAAGATGCTTTAAATTTACCCATATATATCAATATTAGCATTCAAAAGCATTATTGGAAGTCCTTCCGTTATAAGAAGCTTTTAGCTAAGTGGAATGAGGAATGTACAGGATGATCTTTGACAGTGTTTGGAGCGCCCTGTAGCGCGATCTAATAGCCGAAATGGCACAAACTTAGTATTTAGACTAATCAAGGCATGGGAAAAAGGATTCCGTGAAAAAAATTTTAGTTCCAAAAATCGCCGTACATTAACTTCTCCGGTGAGGAATTAGACCACATTCAAGGGGAGCACCGTTCTCAGAAATAACACCGTGCATTCTGTGCACAACGTTCTCCAAAGCAGTATGTAATATATCACGAGCAATATTCTGCACTGTCTTTGTTATGTTGTCCTTTAGAACAGTGCTCCGCAACCTTTTCTCACCTGCAACGCACAAAAAATCTTTCTGGAATTTCGTGGCACACCAAAAGCTAATGTATATATGTATTGATTTATACACAAAATTTACAATAAATTTTTGTTTTTATTTTTAAAAATATACAATTATAAAACCATAACATATTTATTTATATGCAATCATAATAATTATCATAATAATCGAAATTTTTTAAAAAAAATTAAAAAACAAAATTCTTCAATTTGATTGGTTTATTTCAAATTTTTAAAAAAACAGTTTTAGAGCTATTATTTTTAATTAAAATGGTCTGAAACCAATATATTTCGTTTAAATTTATGTTTAAAAAAAGTTATATATTTTTGAGTTCCGAGTTATCAAGGAAGTGCCGAAAAAATTCAAATGCTGGCACACTTACAATCACACACACAACCACACAATAGTGAAATATATAAAAACATTTAAAATAGACATTATTAAGGAAAAAAATTTGCCATTGTGTATTAAATACATGATAAAAAATCGCAAAATGCCAAATACATGTATTTGATTGCGGCACATCTATATCCTACTCATGGCACACCGGTTACGGAGCACTGCTTTAGAATAGACAAATTTGATACTCCACCAACATAAACTTGAGACTTCAAATAACCCCAGAACCAAAAATCGCATGGCGTGAGGTCAGAACGAGGCGGCCATGCAACTGGAAAACTGCGACTTATCACTCTATCATCAGTGAAGTTTTGGCGCAACAGCTGCTTTACCTTATTACTAATGTGTGGCGGAGCACCATCTTGCATAAAGATTGTCTGTTGGAGACGGTTTCTTTGCTGAAGTTGTAAAATAACAAACGTTTGCAGCATTTCGTTTTACTTTTCTGCATTTATGGTGCACTTTTGGGGTCCTGTCGGAGTGATGGTCTCAAAAAAGAATGGCCCAATCACGAATTCGGCTGTGAAACCAAACCAAACAGTGACTTTTGGGGAATTTAATGGGATTTCGCGCACGGTGTGGGTCTGCTCAGAAGCCCAAATTCGGCTATTTTGTGTGTTTACGGACCCATTCAGATAAAAATGGCATTCATCTCCTCACAGAATGGACTATGAGAAAGCATCATGAATTTCTACCCTGGCAAGAAACGATGGAGCGAATGTCATTCGCTTATCATAATCACTTGGTATCAGTTCGTGCAAGCGGCTGATTTTGTAGGGGTAAAATCCAATAACGCGCCGCAAAACTCTCAATACCGTGGAATAATTCATGTCCAATTGTCGAGCTACACCCCGGGCGCTGCTAGTACCAGCAATGGTTCCCTGCGATCCTTCGACAATTTCAGTTGCCACATCAGTTATTACATCTTCTGATACTGATTTAGGTCCTCTCCCAGCGCGAACAGCGCGAATGGTCAGTGACCCCGTTTCCTCGAACTTCTTAATCATTTTCTTAACACCATTCAGCGATAAAGGTCCCTTTCGTAATTTTTTTCTGGTTCGAAATTCCCGAAGAGCTGCGGATGCATTACATTGATTCATGTAATACAGCTTCACCAGTAACGCACGTTCCGGTAATATGAGAGGCATGTCCACTGGAGCTCATTTACTTCAGCTGAGATTATTTGTCGGAGCTGTCTACTACTTGCTTTTATAGCCCCTATTACTGGCGTTGACATTGCACAACATTTGCATTTTTCTTTGATACCCGTGTTTTATGCTAATTCTGGTTATTGTAAGCTACAGCAGCGCCAAAAAAAGTCCTAGCGGTGATTTTTGGAACTAAAATTTTTTTCACTGAATACTTTTTCCCATGTCTTGATTAGGCTAAATACCAAGCTCGGTGCCATTTTGGCTATTAGATCGCGCTACAGGGCGCTCGAAATACTGTCACTTTAAAATAGACCACCCTGTATATCATCTTGTAATGCTGAGAGCACCAAAAAGTCCTTCCTTTCTATTTACCATAGACTGCATTCCGGATCTTTCCTCGATATTAGTATTAAAGTATCTCAGTTTTTACCTCGTCACGGTAAATTTGCAAATTACCTGTTTTGCTTCAATCTAAGATCAAATAATTTATGTGAGTGTTCAAAGAAAGTATCTCAAGATGTGGAACATTTAACTTTTTTCTACCCTACCTTCGATATCCTTAGATTATGCTTGCAGAACGATTTGAAAAAGTTTGGCTTGACGTGGCCAATGCACGTACCTGTTTTTGCGAAGTCCAGACTGCAGTTTTCTGATTTATGAAGTTAATAGTTAATAATGTTAATTTACTTTTGTAAGCCTCGTGTTGCACATATGTGGTGCCTGGGGAAATTGCATGAGTTTAAAGTAAAAAAAAATGTACTATCAAAAGAACAAGTCTGATATTTACAGAATTCCATTTATTTATTCCGAGGACTTTCAAAGAACGAAACTTAATCAAGGTAAGGCAATAAGTCATACTTCGAAAAGTACCAGTACATTCCTTCGAAAAATGAAGACTGATACAGGCACTGCATATATACATTTTTAATGCATTCCTGTGAAGCCTTCTGACGTCTTGAAGCCATTGTGCCTTTGGTCTCTTGAAAAGATTTCTTTCTAAGCGCAACCCCACCGCAATGGGTGGGCTCTGGAAAGTAGCGGAAGAGGAGTGGAGATCAACAGTGCTGGTAATTTTACAAAAACCCTTCTATCATGGAAACAATGATAGTCCAGAAAAAAGGATATCAAACTGAACACTTTAAAACCCATTTTTTGCATTTTAAAAATTAATTAAGCGATCCCAAAACCATTCCAAAAATGTATAAATACCTTCTTTCCTATAACATACGTAGCAACAACACTTTCCTTTGACAGTAGGAGAATTTTAATTTTCTTCTTAAACATATACATATAGTGAAAATATCAGCATTTGGCTCCTTAAATTAAAAAAAAATAATCCTTAAACCATATTATATCTAAAGCTTGTCTTACTTGCTTCAAAATTTGAATACATAGGTTGCTAGATATTGTACACTGCTTGACACTGAAAATGCGACACCAAGAAGGAGTGGTCAGAAATTTATGCAAATTTTAGAGTAGACGCACGTCACTGAGTTATACGAATGATGTGAAATACGCAGCTCTCCGACGCACGTGAAGTAAGATATAAGGGAAAGAACGTACAGAATGGGCAATATCCGTGTCGTTATTTCTGCCAGACGAATTATCGAAGAAAGTTGGGTTTTGTCCCGGAGGATACGTGCAATAGGAGAGAATGCCAGGCCGCCGTTAACGAAGGCATTTCCAGCAGATAGACGATTTTACGAGGGGTATGGTGATCGGACTGAGAAGGGCGGGTTGGTCCTTACGTCGAATTGCACCTGATACCTACATGAATGCAAGCACGGTGCACCATCGGCTATGGCGAATATGGTTGGAACAAGGAAATGGGGGAAGAAGGAGGAGTGCAGGTGCAGCCAGAGTGACGTCAGCACGCGTAGATCGACACATCCACCGACAAGATGTAGCGGTCCCGCAAGTCACTTGTACCGCGATTCTACAGCATGTGCAAGATACCCTGGATGTTCCTGTGTCAACCAGAGCCATTTCCCGTCGATTGGTTGAACGTGGCTTGCATTTACGGCGTCCGTTAAGAAGACTACCATTGACCCCACAGCATAGATACCAACGTTTAGAATGGTGCCGGACTGGAAGATGTGGATGACAGAATGCGAAACGTGGTGTTCTCAAATGAGTCAAGCTTCTGTTTATCCAGTGACAGTCGCCGCATATGTGTGTGGCGTCGACGTGGCGAGAGATCTAATCCGGCAGTAACTGTGGAACGCCCCACCGCACGACGACGGGGCATAATGCCACGTTGTCGCGCGGTGGGGCTATTGCCTACGATTCCAGGTGACCTCTAGTTCGTATTTAGAGCACTATGACGGCCCAACGATACTTGGATAATGTACTGCGGCGGTGGCAATCTCCTACCTTCAGGGGCTGCCTAATGCAATTTTTAAGCAGGATAAGGCCCGACCACACTGCCAACATGTGCTCGCATCTGCCGCATGTCCTGCAAGGTATACAGATGCTTCCCTGGTCACCGTATTCTCCTAACCTGTCACCAATCGAACATGTGTGGGATGTGATTGGACGCCATTTGCAGACTCTGCCTCTGCCTCGTTCAGAAGACGATCTGTGTCAAATGGTTGAAAGGGAAAGGAGAGCCATCCCTGAGGACACCATCCGCACTCTTATTGACTCTATGCCTAGACGTGTTTCTTTGCGCATCGCTGTCCGCGGTAGTCCTACATCCTACTGAGATGACGCCGTTCTCACTCTGTATTCTGACTATCATTTTGAAATAAAGATCACTTATTGCTGCTTGCTGTCTCTGTCTTTTTTCCAAATTTCATCACTTTCTGACCACTCCTTCTTGATGTTGCATTTTCAATGTCGAGCAGCGTATTTGCATTAATACAATATGCAAATTTAAGAATCTGATTTCAGCATATACGTAGGGGGTCATCTTAGCAGTGCCTTGCTAAACGACCGCAGTGTGTTTTATGCTGAAGTCCATTAAGCGCAAAGCTTTTTCCCATAGTATATTACCATGGGAATAATTTTAATTCTTTCCTGATCCCGCATCAGAATAACAAATTAAAAAAAATTAATGTGGACACCCCATAACTTCCTTGTATTAAATTATACATATTTTTGCTGCACTTCATTATTAACTTATTTCCTCGAAATTCATTATTGATATACCGAGTGGTCATAATTAAACTGACAGTGCTCACAGTGTTCTGTAGCGTGATCTATTTGCGAGAATGACGCCGCATTTTGTAGGAAGATTAAACAAGACGGGCCAAACAAGATGCCGTAAAGAAACAAATTAGTTCCCAAAGTCACCGCTAGGGGAATATTTGGCGCTGTGTAATAGAAAATAGAGTGTTAACAAATGCAAATCAATACGGAAATTACCTTTTATTTTGCATTCATATGAGGTTCAATGTGGCTGCCGTTGTTGTGGACCACATATTGCATACTATGCACAGTATGCACAACAGCAGAAAGTAACTTGTCTGCAGGAATCTCCCGTACAGTCCGTGATATGTTATCCTTCAACGTAGCCAGGTCCTGGAGCACTCCTTGATAGACCTTGGACTTAAGGTAATCCCATAGCCAGAAGTCGCATGGGGTAAGATCAGGCGACCTAGGTGGCCATGCAGTTGGAACGTAGCGGCTAATGACTCTTTCTGTTGTGAATTTCTGTCGTAGCATCGGTTGCATCCGTACAGCAACGTGTGGAGGAACTCCATCTTGCATGAAAATCATTTCCCCCAGGCATTGTCTTTGCTGAAGTGCCGGAATGACAAAGCTGTTCAACATGTGGCGATATTTCTCTCCGGTAACAGAACAGGTTTCCGGTCCTGTCGCGGTAATGTTCTCATAGAAAAATGAACCTACGATAAATTCCGCTGTGAACCCACACCAAACAGTTACCTTTGGTGAATGTAAGGGAATTGCAGTGACTGCTGCCACCTCTAGCGCTCGTGGAGTAGCTCGGAATATGAATATGCCTTACAGTACGGTATGGAAAATCTTACGAAAGATTATCATTTTCTATCCATGCAAGATCAGCCGTGTACAGGAGTTACTGTACCCCGACCATGATAAGCGATTGACTTTTGCTCTCACCTTTCTTGCCAGAATGGATGTGGATGCTGCTTGGCCGTGGAAAATCTTATGGGGAGACGAGGCCCACTTTTACCTGAATGGAACTGTGAATACCCAGAACTGTCGAATTTGAGATGACAAATACCACATGCAGTCACAGCAATTCCCTTACATTCACCAAAGGTAACTGTTTGGTGTGGGTTCACAGCGGTATTTATCGTAGGTCCATTCTTCTATGAGAACATTACCCCGACAGGACCGGAAACCTGTTCTGTTAACGGCGAGAAATATCGCCACATGTTGAACAGCTTTGTCATTCCGGCACTTCAGCAAAGACAATGCCTGGGGGAAATGATTTTCATGCAAGATGGAGCCTGTAATGCTTGTTTCGTAATTAAAGCAAACTCCATTGGAACACAGCAAACTTTATTTAATAGATCAATTTCATAACTGCAACATATAAGTCGAAGAAAAGGTAACATCAAAAATTGCAGCCAAAACGTATTCTATCTCTTTTTAAATTAAAAATCATTTTCTTACTTCGTGCGAGAACCGCACGCAGCTCTCGAGTTGGCGTTTCAAACATTGCCATTTCTTAACATATAAATTTCAAATTCAACTATTTCAAAAGTACAAGATTATTATTGCAACAATATCTAAAGCTGTTACAATCTCTCCCCCAACGGAGAAACTTTTCCGAAGAGAAAAGTTCTTGAACACGACTTTCTCATTAATATTAAGAGAAGGCAAATAAGATTAGAGTTAAAAACCTCACTTTCTGGACAATGCAAATGCATTTCAGAACACTTATTATTAGAATTATTTTCTAAAGATTTGATCCCAGTTTCAACAGACACAGCACTAGAAAATGATACAGATGAATCAGCATTTTCTTGAGATTTTGTTGAAATACATTTATCTGATTCACCAGAAGATTTTTTTAATGTCAGAATCGTTTCTAACAATATCATGATCCGAACTAACCACACACATTTTTGTTTCATCTTTTGGAACTGAAATGTTCTTGTTCTCAAGTCAAATGATGTCAGCTGCTTATCAGTTATTTTCCGGTCAGATTGCTCTCCGCCAATGTCAGAAGATTTTAAAGGCTCTTCTGCCTCTTCATCAGTTAGTTTAATTTTTCTAGATGTCTTTTCACTACTGTCAGCAGGTTTTACCTCTTGCTCTTTCTCTCTATCAGTCACTACATGCTTTTTTTCTTGTTGCTTATTATTACCACCAACAGAATTTCCAGTATTTTCAGATGATTCTGCCTTTACAGTACAACATTCAGAAATTTCTGATGCAGATGCCTCAACTTGAGCAGCATTTTTATCAAAAGATCCCATCACTTCCTTTTCTTTACCATCAGACATTACGTCAGCATTACTGCAAGATTTATTGTTTTGCACAACAGAATGAGTACTATCATCAGCATCTAACACTGTGGAATGGATTTTCTTCGTTTTAATTGATTCTTCAGATGACTTCATCACACATTCTGTTGAATCAACAGCTTTTACTGGTACTTTAGAAACATTTTCAATACACTGAGAATTGCTTTTAATGTCTCTTTTCACAGAATTCTGTTCTTTTTGCTTAAGGATATCTATTTTGTTTTTAGTATCTGTTTCACAATTCTGATTCGTTATCTCAGATTTTGTATAGATGCCTTCCCAGTTTAGTTCAGGAGCACTGACTTCATGCTTATCATTTTGAGTACATACAGGACTACAGTTTATGTTAGATTTTAATAATGTATCTGTTACTTCACATTCAGCAGCACTTTTGATGTCAGTGGACACTTGTGCACCACTAAAATTATACTTACTCAAATTATCAAAACATGTACCACTAAATGAAAGCTTTTCGTTGGCATTTATATTTTTACAAGAATTAGAATCCAGTTTTGATTTTTTATCATGAGTTACAGATTGAATAACACTGTTCTGAAGACCAGCCATGGGGTTATTATCACACATGTTCTGTAAGGCTTGCAAATGGGAGAAGCCTGAAACTTGTGATGGTCTGTCATCATGCTTGTAAGCTATATCTCCATATTGGTTTAATAATTTACTGTTTTTAACTTCAAATTTCACTGACTTCCGAGCATGTTCATAACTTCCTTTAACAGAATCATCTTTCACCATAGATAAATGTTTCTTTTTAAATGGCCGTGGTACTTGAGGATTAATGTTCATACTAGGGTTTTCTACATTAGAACATTTGTCATAGAGAGGATTTTCTACAACACTTTCTGGATGAATACTTCTCAGAGAATCACTTCTTTTGGAATCAGGAAGTAATGAATTTTTACTATCAACAGAAAGAGGCCCAGTACTAGAATGATTATTAGTCACTGATGCACTTTGTTTGATTCCATCAGAAGTCCGACAAGATATGCTCAAGTCCATTGGTACTTCATCATTGCAACTATTTTGGTGAATATTTGAATGAAATCCATCGCTGCATTTTAAAAGATTAGACTTTTCTGAAACATTGCACAAAACATCAACTTCATGATTCACAGCAACAGAACGGTTTGGATCTACGTGCTCTTTATTACTTGGTAATGAATCACTGGAAATTAAACTACATTCAGATTGAGCAGCAGCTAGTTTCTTTTTTTCATTGCTCCATTTCTCATACAATTTTATTTTCCCAACTTTGAATTTGCTTTCTTTTTCTCTTTTCGTTTGAGCTCTAGTAGTCACAACATTAACCTGATGAGAGTGATTTTGAGGTTCTTTTTCTTCATTCAGTAGTGCAGCAGTTCGGTTGCCTAATAAATACCTTCCTTTGTCGAGTTCGTTTCCAATAATGGCAGCCTTGGTTATTACATGTCCGAGATCGCAGTTTAGTTCGACTTCAGCCAAGGGTAAACAGGTTGGATTTAAATCTAATGGTTGTTGCACCCACACTTTTTCACCTGTCAGCATTTCTGGCGTGATGTATTTACGACAAACTATATCAATACTAGCACCTGAATCTCTTAATATAGGAATTTTGTAGCCATTTACGTATCCAATACTAGTATAAGGTAACAGAAATTCATCGTCCGGTCTTGAACTAATTCTGTTTAGATTAGCAGAAGATTCAGTACTATTCTTAAGTTTTGGACACTGAGGTCTTAGATGCTGATAGGACCCACAGTGGTAACATTGCAGTGACTTTCGTTTTTCATATTTATCATCTGGACGTGGACTACTAGGTTGATAGATCTTGCTTCCCGAATTAAACTTTGAAGGCCATTTATTTTCAGCATTATTTTTATCATCGGAATTTGTTTTACTTTGAGTTTTTGGATTGTATTTCCCTTTCCGCCGATCGGCTGCAAGATTTTTTTGGAAGTTTCCACGGACGTTTTCGTAGGCATCAAGTTTTTCGGCTAATTTCTTGGACGAAATCATTTCTACCCATTCGTCAAGAAAATGATCTCGAATTTCAGGAGGGACTCGACGCTTAAGCTGATCAATCACCATCAAGTCCAACAACTGTTCAAAACTCTCAACTCCCAAACCAGTTACCCATTCCTTGCAATAATTTTCTAATTCATAGCTGAAATCCACCCATGTTGATTCGGTACTTTTTTGATGCTTCATGAATTTCTGCCTAAACCTTTCAGGACTTAATTTAAAACGCTTTAGCAATAAAGTCTTCACATGTTCATAATCTTTAGCTTTATCAGAGGGTTCTCTAGCTATTATTTGTGTTACTTCGTAAGGAAGTAGTCCTAGCAAATGAGATACAAATTCTTCTTTATCAATTTGAGCCCATTCTGCTTGCCTTTCAAACAGTGATAAATATAGACTGATATCTCCTTCTTTGTCGTCAAATTTCTGCATCAGATGTCGCAATTCCGTTTTCGCCCGGACCTGTCCGGTGGTTTGAGACTTTATCTCAGCTTCAAGTTTTAATCTCTCTAAATCATATTGTTCTTTCCTTCTTCGTTCCTCTACTTCTTCCTGTCTCCTACGTTCCTCTACTTCTTCCTGTCTCCTACGTTCCTGTACTTCTTCCTGTCTCCTACGTTCCTCTACTTCTTCCTGTCTTCTACGTTCCTCTACTTCCTGTCTCCTACGTTCCTCTTCCTGTCTCCTACGTTCCTCTTCCTGTCTCCTACGTTCCTCTTCCTGTCTCCTACGTTCCTCTCTTTCTTCCCTCTCTTTTCGGTCCTCTATTATCGTGTTTAAGACTTCTTTGACGAATACTTCGTCATAATCTCTGCTCTCAATAATTTTCTGTTTCAGATCAACTATTTTCAAATCAGCAGTCACCTGAACACCTAGTTCAGTTGCGAGATTCTGCAAATCCTCCTTACGAGCTCTTCCTAAGAAAGACATTTTTTTCTACTTCTTAAGTTTACGAACACCCTGTTCTTTACGCTTCCTCAAAATAGCTCAACTTAATTGCAATAAATAAATAAAGTGCTCTGGCAACAAGGAATTAAATGCACTTGTTTAAATGCTCAGAATAAGCAATACCACATTTATTCCGAACAACCTATGACTGTTACCATCAGTTGATATGCAGTGATGCACCATAAAATAACATACAATAATTTACGACTCAAATATATATGTAAAAATGCAAGATAAACTTGAGTATTAAAGTTCAATGATGAACACTTCAAACTATCGAAGTCCAATGATGGACACTTCAAACTAAGTCCAATGATGGACACTTCAAACTAAGTAAGGAATAGTAAACTGAGTTTAGAACACAGAAAACTTTTGCACAGTTATACTAAAATTTGCAACGATGCAAAACACATTTTCGTATGCTTTTCTGCAGTGTTTAAAATCAAAATTCGTTCAAATAACTTTATAATATCGTTTGAAATTGGGAATAAAGAAATGCTATACCTTGCTTTCCAGGAGATGTGCTTTCATTTCAAAAGCACGCACGATTATTCTATCTCGTCGGTGCCTCCAAAAATAATTAAGACTGTAATGCTTGTTTCGTAATTAAAGCAAACTCCATTGGAACACAGCAAACTTTATTTAATAGATCAATTTCATAACTGCAACATATAAGTCGAAGAAAAGGTAACATCAAAAATTAACAGCCAAAACGTATTCTATCTCTTTTTAAATTAAAAATCATTTTCTTACTTCGTGCGAGAACCGCACGCAGCTCTCGAGTTCGCGTTTCAAACATTGCCATTTCTTAACATATAAATTTCAAATTCAACTATTTCAAAAGTACAAGATTATTATTGCAACAATATCTAAAGCTGTTACAAGCCCCTCCACACGCTGCTGTGCGGGTGCAACAGATGCTACGACAGAAATTCACAACAGAAAGAGTCATTAGCCGCTACTTTCCAACTGCATGCCACCTTGGTCGCCTGATCTTACCCCATGCGAGTTCTGGCTATGGGGTTACCTTAAGTCCAAGGTCTATCAAGGAGTGGTCCAGGACCTGGCTACGTTGAAGGATAACATATCACGGACTGTACGGGAGCTTCCTGCAGACATGTTACTTTCTGCTGTTGTCCATACTGTGCACAGAATACAATATGTGGTCCACAACAACGGCAGCCACATTGAACCTCATTTGAATGCAAAATAAAAGGTAATTTCTGTATTGATTTGCATTTGTTAACACTCTATTTTCTATTACACAGCGCTAAATATTCCCCTAGCGGTGACTTTTGGAACTAATTTGTTTTTTCGCGGAATCCTTCATCCCCCGTCTTGTTTAATCTTCCTACAAAATGTGGTGTCGTTCTCGCAAATAGATCGCGCTACAGAACACTGTGAGCACTGTCAGTTTAATTATGGCCACCTGTTATTTCTCATTCAACCAATTTCAGTTTTCACCTCCCAGCAAGGAAAAAGTATATAAAATCACTTCATTAAAAAATGTAAAATACAGAAACGTCTTCATTAAAAAGAAAACATCTTTATTAAATATGTAAAATACAGTTAAAAAAAGGATAGAAAACAACTTTTGCAATTAGAATTACAATTCCTACGCGAAAACAAGCAATTCATCCAACGGGTAGAAAGACGAAATTTTCGGTGCAGTAAACTTTAGAGTTAACTCTTGGTTTTACTGGGCAAAAAGGCACTGAAGTTGGTTCACCAACTTACTTAATTCAGTGTGCTTCTAAAAGTTTCAAATGTAAACAAATAGCAGAGATGTTAGGCTTAGCTCCATTTAAACTTTTAAATTATTGATAACTACTATTGCACTCAGATTAATTAAAAACATAAAAACTTTACCCGGAACATGAGAACATAATTCAATCACTTTTAAAGCAAAAAATGCACAATTAACCAACAGATACGAATAAAAAAATACTGAGCCCAACCAGCCGGTTAAGAGTTTGGGTATATATATATATATATATATATCCAATCTCTTACCTGGCTCCTCTATATATATGTTTGGTGCGGTTGATTGCGACAAAAAAGCTAGGCGCACAACTAGATGTTATAACAATCCCATATAAAATATTTAAATGTTCTACGGCTAATCATATTGAGTTATACGAGATACACCGACGAGTCGAAATATTATGATCACCTACTCAATAATGCGTTACACGATCTCTGGGCTGTAAAACAACTACAACTCGCCTTGGCATGGATGCCACAAATTCCTGGTAGATGACTGGAGGCAAGCCGTACCAAATGTCTAAGGAGCGATCACGCAAAGTCGAGATATTCCGACATGGTGGTGTTTATACTCTGAGCTGTCTCTTTATAACGTCCCAAATGCGTTCTATCTGGTTAAGATCTGGCCAGTTAAGTGGCCAGTACATTTTAATTGGAATTCATCCTTATGCTCCTTTAACGACTCCAACACAATTCGAGCCTTGTGACATGGGGCGTTGACCTGCTAGAACATTCTATTTCCTGTTAGGAACACAGATCCCATGAAAGGGTGCAAATGATCCGAACTTATGTTCAGGTAGTCCACAGCTTTCATGGTCTGTTCTGTCACAACTAATGGTCCCAGAGCCGTCCATGAGATCGCCCACCAACATATAATACCGCCACTAACTGCGTAGCTTGACACGACCATCGACGACATGAATGAGAAATCGTGATTGATCTGATCAGGCAGCTATCTTCCACTTATCCACTGTCCAATTTCGATATTCCTGGGCTCACTGTAGGTGTAATTGACAATGACGCTTGGTCAATCGAGGCACACGAGTGAGAAGTCAACGGTGTCCATTGAACTGTGTGTCCGAAACACTTGCACTTGGTCCTGTATTGTACTGGGCTGTCAGCTGAGCCATTGTCTGACGCCGATTTTGCTGTACTAAGAGAGACAATTTCCAACATCCTTTTTCTTTGATGACGCGTGGGCGTCCAACACTTTGGCGTCTACTGTTGGTTTTACAGTTATTTATCCACTTTACATAATCACAATGGCAAATTATGAAAAACTTAACAGTCGCGCAGTTTTGGGATACTCATTCCGAGTCTTCGAACCATTACAATTTGCCCTCTATCAAATTCGCTTAGATCAGTATCACTCGCAAAAATAAGAGAAAGAATGATTCGTCAACGTCTCCAGCGGCAGTTAAATATCATCCCCACTTAATCACTGTCCTCCACGTCATCCAAACGAGCTTACTGAAAAATGTCGGAATGGTCATAATGTTTCATCAGTGTACATACGTACCTTCGTAAGTGCAAATGTCACGAAAAAATCACTTCTCCATTTTACATTCCGTTTTGGAAAAAAGAGTTCCTTTCTCTATCCATACGTACGTGTGTGAAAAAAATCATTCAAATGGAATCGAGGACGGTCAAAAATGAATATTTTTGTTCAAATATGATACTCGAAATTTTTCGCCATTACAATAATTTCTTTACTTCGTACAAGGAAACAAAAAATAGTAAAAAGTTATAAACCTGAAAGGATTCAGATTTTAACGTTGCACTACAGAGTTTATGTTAATATTTTTAATGCTACCGCTGAGCTCGCTGTTTATTAATCTGCTCTTGGACTCACGCCTGATGACACAACTTATTTTGTTCATTTAACTTTATTATTAAATATCTCTTTCTTCTCACTTACGTTAGATAAAATTCAACTAAAATAGCCATACTTAAGACTGTCTGAATTGATATAGATTTGGTAAGTAATGAGGTTTAATAGTTACTGCTTCTTAGGTAAAATTTTGATATGAAAGATAGATATAATCAGTAAAGAGAGTCAACTGCTTGGTAAAGATATTTTGACCTGCGTTGGTGGCCTTTAGTTTGGTTTTTAATAGAAGACAGTTCAATTCTTAAAGACACTACAGTTCTTAAAATATTTTTTTTATTTTATTATCCGATTAGTTCAAATAAAAATGCACTTAATTCATGATACATCTAATTAAAAATATCAAGTCTTCTTTATAAAATTACGCTAGATAATTTTCACTTTTCAATTCACACAAGATTCATAACGTTCTTATGTTAGTCTAAACGTATATTCAAAGTATCCTATAAAATATTTCTCTGTTCCACTTGGTCCATTTCTATTGGTAATCTCTGCCTATAAACCATATTAAACTTTAAAAGAGCTCATTTGATCTGTAGGCTTCTATTAATTTTGCTAATAGTTATTTTACTTTGTTAGCCTTTTCAATCTTTTCTTATTCACCTCACGTTTCTTCACTAGCATGTAAAGCAGTTAAGATGAACAAGAGTATATTTAAATTAAACTAACGAATGGTTTAGTTAGAACTTGGTTGCGCTATTGTGAGCGCCCGTTGTTAATTCTACCAACTGTTAACTTGAATCTCGGCTTCGTATTTCTGATGCCGAATTTATCATATTGCTGGTGTTGGTTTCTGAGTCAACCTGTTAGGTTAAATCAAATTGTGTAGTCTTGCACTAACCTTTACCTTTGAATTTAGTCATTAATTATCTCTTATGTTCCTCATAGCAAGTAGTCGGTGACTATGTAAATATGTAAGCCCGTGCCGTCTACAAATTATTGTATTCAATAAAAAAAGTCCTTTACACCCTTCTGCTGGTATATTCATCTTCAAGTTTTTGCGAGAAGTCACAAGTTAGACTTTTAAGTAGATTTGTACGTTGTATGTTAGCAGGGAAGACTAGATCCCATTAGGCGACCTTTAAAATCTGCACTGTTTCATTCTTTTTTTTAGTCCAAAGGGACTTTGTCCCTGAAGGACTATTGTTTTCACTTTACGTTGGAAACATTAAATGTGGGTTTCCTTTTCAAACTGCTGCCACCAAATATTACAGCCCTTTATTGTATTTAAAGAAATTAAATAATGTCATCATGACGATAAATGTATGTATGTTTCTAGCATTGTGATAAAAGGACGGTATCTAGAACCATCGAATTTTGAATAACGTAATCCTACTGCGAATATGGGTATCTGGAAGCCCAAATTTGGAATTTGTTTTATTATCGATTTCATATTTTCTAAAACTTTAACGAATTTTTGATTAACAAACTCAAGGATTTCAAACGGAGCAATGGCAACGTTGTACAGAAAAACATTTTTCTCTCCAGCGCGTGAGACTGTGTACAGGAAATTCGAAAGATATGCTCAGTTTAACATTATTTTGTGATATTGTTCTTTAACTGAATTTTATGGCTTAAGCGAGAAGAACATGATATTTAATAAATAAAGGTAACACACAAAATGTTAAAAAAACGCTCCTTTGGACGTAATTTAAAATCTGAAACATTTCAGTTTTTTTTTTTTTTACATTTTGTGTGTTACCACAACAGGAACTCCGCAATGTGACTTAGATCTGTTAAACTGCCATCCTTAATTCTGTGTTTTGTTTAAATACTTGATTAAGTATTGAAACGTATTGACCTTCTGCATTGCGAAGATTTTGGATGTATTTAATATCTAAAAATAGGAAAACCATTTTAGTCTTTCGAAGTCCCCAAAATAGCCATACTTAAGACTATCCGAATTGATATAGATTTGGTGAGTAATGGGGTTTGATAGTGCAAATTACTGCTTCTTAGGTTAAATTTTGATATGAAAGATGGATATGATCAGCAAAGAGAGTAAACTGTTTGTTAAAGATATTTCTGCCTGCGTTAGTGGCCTTTAGTTTGGTTTTTAATAGAAGACAGTTTATAGATTTATACAGCTTTCATTTTTATCCACTAAGCATTTGTTGGGCTTTTATTACTTCGCTGATTTTTGCCAGTAGCATACTCTGCCAGATCAAACAGCTGGATCTGCAGCTTTCTTACGCCATAAACGTCTCTTCCGCGGTTTGCATAAAAGGAAAGAACTAAGTGTAGTCGTGTTTCCATGAAAAAAAATGAGCGAGATAATTTTAAAGGATTTGATTTCACTTTTAGAAGACATCTTTCACGAAAAGCATAAAATGATGAAGTAGAGGAAGTTTTTTTTAATGCATATATTTATAAACTAAAAAGGTGTGAAGGTCGCATCTTTCAAACTTAAAGCATTAGCTACTATAGCTGTAAGTCTTTTCTTTTTTTTAGAAAACTATAAATATAAAATTGAAATATGTAGTTTAATGCAAATCTCTGGCCTTCAAAATATTGGGAATTTTTGCAAATTTAATGAAAACTAATAAATTGTCTTTAGATCAAAAAGCTTTTAGTTCAAATGCGCGCCACCGTGGTTTGTCCTTGATCTTTTTCCAGTCTGGGAAACACTGACGCACTCTCGTTAGTAGTCCAACTTTTCAGACTTAAAATAAAAAGGAAAAAGTGTAAATTTAAGATGCATTTCAGCAAGCCTTTTTGCCTGGAAAGCGCGGCGGAACATAAAATAATAACAGACAACGTTTGATAAGCATAGCAGAGGGCAAGAAAATTTAAAGAACTGAAGATGTAAAATGAAATAAAAATATCAGTCTTGGAGAAATCCCAAAAGGAAAGAGGGAAGAGAGAAAGATATAAACTCCTATTTCAGGTTAAAGAAGACTTACTTAAGATATAGGTACATTTTCACTAGCCGTTTTCAAAAGGCTTAACAATGGTCCGTCATTTTTATTGTTCATTTTCAGCAATCCATGTCAGAGCACATTTGACATCGTGAACTTTATATCATTATTTGAACTTTTTTTAAGTGGGAATGAACAATCTACTTTTCTTCTTTAGTGGGATTTATAAATACAGTTTACTATTGCGTTCATATATACATAAAAAAGTATTTAATTTTGTGCAGTTCATAAGCTTTCTTTCTTATTTATGCAGTAAATTTATCATATTATTATTCTGACATCCATTTATATTTTGTGAAAAAACATAAATGTATTATCAATGACTGAAACATACTGTCTAGCTAATACTTAGCTGGCTGTCTGTTAATATTTCAAAATATTAATAGATTTTGAAATAATTATCACGTATTCTTGCAATGGTGAGCATTTTGTGAACAAAGGAATAGCTCTAAAATTTCATGTTTGAAGAACAGTGTGTATTGGAATAAATAATGATTTCAAATGGTTATGCACAGCAGAGTTTTTCTAATTGTTTAAAAGGAATTAATAACAATGTAATAAAATTCTAATTAAATGTAGTTACGATAATAAAAATACCTGCATTACTTTCATGAACGTTTTGCAAAACTAAAATAGTTTTTTCATATGAAATATACTAGAAACAAGAGAAACTTTTACCAAAACATAGCAATTACTAAGAAACTGCTTGTGGTAAGACAGACAAGTGAATTTAAGTGACACTATTTTTAAATGAGAAACATGATGAGTTCACGGATAATCTTTCTGTATTTTTTACGTAAGATTTATATCATCTTAAAAGTCATTTTTCTTAACAGTTCTCTAGAAATATCTTGCTTAATCTGCAAATTTAAAATCACAGCTTCATTTATTCTTTAATTATTGTTAAGTACACGAAACTATTTTTCTAAAAGGGGAAACATTCATAGGTAAAATTTTCTGTGAGTACACACAAGCAATCAGTCATATGGGTAAAACTCATATTCTGTGAATTTAATTACTTAGCGCTCATTATTCTGCAACTAATGTCTCCTTAATACTACATTTATATTAATTTTACATTTAACTTTTTTTTATCTTTCTCTAGATTTCTGCAATTTGGCTTTACTTTTGCAGTATAAATTAAGCATTTGACAGAGGCATTCCATAAAATAATTTAAACGTATTACAGTCTGTAACTCTGCTTTGATTACACTGTCCGAAAAGTTAATTTCTCAGTTTATTTTGGTTCGAAGTAGTCGTTAATGTATTAAACAATGTTGCATATATATCTAAAATATTATGGCTTGTTTCTGACATCATGACAATAAACACCGTAAATTTACTATTACTCAAGTTCGATCTATGCTTTTGTCGGAGGACATTCTAAGCACATGAATATTTGATGAAAAAGTTGACAAAATGAAAGCATACATAACAACAGAATTATAATATTGACGCTTCGTAGATGTGAGAAGAAAAAAAAACGTATATAAATACACTCACGTTTGTGAAAATTGCAACACCATGAAGGACTTACGCGAGTGAGCTGAAATTTTCAGGAAATGCAAAGTAGCGCATGATATGCAAATGATTAGAATTGCAAATCCGTAGCGCATGCGTATGCTGAGCAGCGCCCTCTGAACGGCTGATGGATCCGAATAAATAGACGGCTGTAGCGAGGCGTGTATGGTTATCGGTGGTTATCTGCTAGTGGTAAACGTTAACTCAATCTGTACTTATGCCTCGTCGACGAAAGAGAGCGAGATTTGAACAACTTACAGAGTTTGAACGAGGGAGAATCATCGGCCTTCGTGAAGCTGGATTGTCGTATCGTGCAGTAGCCTCTCGTGTGCAGCGTAACAGCAGCACAGTGATGCGCGTTTGGAAGCAGTGGACGGACGAGTGTCGGACAACTCGGAAATCCGGGAGTGGACCCCGAAATGTGACGTCAGCTCGCGATGATAGACACCTGGTCCGCATGGCGCGGACGGACCGTACAGCTTCCTCTAGACAATTGGCAGCACTGTGGTCAATAGCTACAGGTGTTTCATTGTGTGCTTCATCAATTCGTAGACGTCTGCTGCAGTGTGGACTGCGCGCACGGACTCCTTTATACAGGATCCCCCTAACGCACGACCATCGCCGCCTGCGGCTACAATGGGCCAATCAGCATAGAGACTGGCGTGCTGATTGGCAGCATGTCGTGTTTTCTGACGAATCCCGCTTTAATTTGTGGTACCATGATGGCCGCATTCGTGTCAGACGCTATGCCGGTGAACGCCACCTTCCGGAGTGCATTATCGAACGCCACAGTGGACGAACACCCGGAGTTATGGTCTGGGGCGCCATAGCATATCATAGACGATCTCAATTGCTACGAATTGTGGGCAATCTGAACAGCAACCGGTATATCCGTGAAGTTCTACAGCCCGAAGCTGTTCCCTTCCTTCAAAGCTTGCCAGGCGCTGTATTTCAACAGGACAATGCCCGCCCTCATACTGCTCGGATTGTTAAATCCTTCTTTGCAGCGCAGCAGGTACAGCTTCTTCCTTGGCCTGCGTGTTCCCCGGATATGTCGCCAATTGAACATGTGTGGGATGTCATTGGTCGGCGTCTTGCTCGTGATCCTCGTCCTGTTGCGTCTGCAGACGAACTTTGGGTACGCGTACAAACGATATGGAATGCTCTTCCTCAGTCAGACATTCAAACTTTGTTTGACTCCATGCCACGTCGTGTAGCAGCACTTATTGCGGCGCGTGGTGGCCACACAAAATACTGATTCTGATCTCTTGTTCTTGTTTGTTTGCTTTGAACATTTAATCATTTATTTGTACCACTACCACTCAACTGTGTATTAAATTGCATTCAATTATGACGATTCCTTCTTGGTGTTGCAATTTTCACAAACGTGAGTGTATATGTATATGGTACAAAATGGGTGATGAATAAAGAAAAAGAATGCGCTGCCGTATTCCTATAATTGTGGGGAAAGTAATATTCTGAACATGTTGAGGGAAGTCTGCATGCGGCTTAACATAGCTAAGTCATGACTGAGCAATCTTATCAGATGTAATTCTGTTATTATGAGCACTTATAACACACCCAGACCCATTTTAAGTTTTATTTTATTTTTTTTTATTTAGTAGCTTGATGTTTGTGGGCAATCAAGTGCGAAATGGTCAGCTGTTATTTCCCTACCGCTACTCCTAAAGCGGTGCATGTAAGCTGGAAATAGACGTGTATAAAGAAATATTCAGCCACAGAAGCGCATGTGGCTCGCCCCCTTTGCAAAAACAGGAAGGTCTATCCGATCAAGCAACTATCTTCCACTTATCCAGGTCCAGTGTCTCGATGTTACCGGTTCCATATAAGCCATCTCTCCTATTTTTTGAGCTCGGAAGTGGTCCGCTTAAGATGACATGTCGGAAGAAGAGTAGGGATCTCCTTATTATGGACTTTGTTTGCTGCCTGTTTCACCAGGTCCTCAATCAGTTTGTAGAGACATTGAGTATTTTTTTAAAGCAGGAGAGATGAAAAATGAGCAATGGCCTCGCCCGGATTCGAAACACGGACCTCTCGAATACGCCGAGTGTGCTGACCACTACACCCCGAAGCCATACTAAGAAGGCGGGAGAAATATATTATATATTCGACCTTTTAAAGGGCGACTGAGGATTAGAGGACCCAATAGCTAAATCCTGTTGGTAGAGAATCATCATCACCACCGTTTTAGTTCGGGCGCCACTGTAGAGGCATTAGGTTTTTTCGAAGCAAGAGAGATGAAAAATGAGCAATGCCCTAGCCGGCACTCGAACGGAGGACCTCTCGAATACGCGGGAAGTGTGTTGACCACTACACCACGAAGGCACACTAAGAAGGCGAGAGAAATTCCTTATAAGTTCATCTCCAGGAGTTCGTTTATAAACTAGAACACAGCGTAGAACAAGATGGGTAGGAGAAGAGAGTTCACAATATTTGGCGGGGAGTAGGTTGTAGCAGTTGACGTCCGCTGCATATGCCCGATATGGCCTGGAAGCTAGATGCTGACTCACTATTAGTCATATCATTCGGCGCATGATCGAGTGCATAGTAGATTCAACATACAGAGCTGTTGGTTCTGTATAAAAAAATCAGAACTGCTTAATCCGAGTGTGCATGTTCACTTGTACTGAACAGTGTTGTTCTGTGGATAACAAATCACGCTACTAAGAAATGGTACGGAATGACCAACATATAAAATGGTATGTAAACGACCAACATTATCTACCCAGGATAAGGCTAACAAGCCTAGGTGTCTGCATCAGTGAAAATGGTTCCCCTAGATTTGTATATAACAAAAGCCGTTGCCAGTGCCAGATACAAGACTTCCACAACAGTAGGGTATTGTTCTACATCAAGTCTTCGTACGACAAGTGACAATGCATAGCAATCTTACGTTTTTCATAGTTGGAATGTACATATGTCTGGCCCCAGATATCGCAAGTTATATCAATCACGGTGATATTTGTAGTGGTACCCTTCCTTTCTGCTACCACGTCTAAAGGACTGCGCAAACGGGATAGTGTTGACAAAACTGCCATACCTAAGGGCCCGGGATCGAATCCCGGAGAGAGGATGGATTTTTGTAAATGTATAGTGTTTGTGCGGCATGTGGACACTCTAAATATGCGGTGAGCCGAAAGTCCTCTCTAGAGCTTGGTGTGAAGGGAGATGGGGTGGGAGATCCTCGGACCCGTGCTTCCCCGGCATGCTCTCGATCAAAATTGGGGGCTGACGTGAGCAAAGTCGTATTGTCACTTGGTGCTCAAGTATGTATGGTGTATGGTGCTCAAGGCTGTTGCCAATGACAGGCTCAATCTGGTACTCCTTGCAACGATGAATTTCGTGGGCTTTTGCTTATGTTATTGTCAGAGAAGCGAGATAATTCTCAACAAAACGTCTAAAGGCGGAAATCCTGTAGAGATTTCAAGAGCTGCCGTTGACGTTTTGCTGTACATTCTGAAGATGTTAGTTGGATTAAGGCGTTGTTGAGATTTTGCCTCATTTCAAAAGACTAATTCTTCCTCCAAGTGAAATTTCACAATGCATAATATGCAGTATTACTGTCAAACACAATGAAACGAGAAAGTTCCGAAGGTATTCTCTGTTAGCTGGCGGATGATGTGTAGCGGCTATACGGTGCACTGAACTGAATTGGCACTTTTTTTTTGTGGCGAATATAAGGCAGCCATGTAAGCCAGCATTCTACGATTATTTCGAGGTATTACATCTGTGAGACATATGTGATGATTTTACCCTGAAGTTTAAAGCTGGGATTGTATTTTAAAACACCGCAGTATCGAATTACACAGGTCTGGGGTTTAGCTGCTCAGATTGTAAAGTTAAATTCTTTTATGATGATTTCTTGCGAAAAACTAATCTTCTGTACAAAATTATTTATACGTGCCTAAAAAAATCTTAAAGCATTTTTAAAAAACATTAAAGTAACATTGTTTGAAATCGGAAAGAAATTCAGAGGAGTATAATCTTCTTTCTTAGATTTACAAGTACCACAAAAACGATTGTATGCTTACGGTCTGACATCTATTTATAATTTTAGGTAGTAAGTTTCCTTTCTTCACCAATATAATTTTTAAGTCACTGAGATTTTTAATAGGTGAATTTTAAAGTGCCACCATTATTTGTACCATTTGCACTTAACGCAAGAGTTTTGAGAATTCCATAAATTCTTTACAGGTTTCAAATTAGGACATTTGGTTGCCTAGTTTGTTCGCTTCATGTCTTTCACTTGGAAAATTCCTGAGCCTTGTTTTCTCAGTGTGGGTGTGCATGATCCGTAAAGTCCGCAATTCTTAAAATATCCTAGCTCCTACACTATAAGATTTAAAATCAAAATCTGTAAGAAGGTACAGTTGTGTCGAAACACATGCAGAGGAGCACATCCACTGATCGTTATGCCTCTCCAACAATCCCACGATTTACTTCAAATCGATCATATTCCCTTATGTCGATGGCAATATTTCATGTTCCTAGTTCCATCTAGATGTAAGTGCACTTAGAATCGGTTGTTAAATTAAGTTCGATTCTTCTCTAGCGAGAATACAGTCCCATCCACCACTTAGAGTTAGTGGTTAATCCATCACTTAGTTATATTAGAGAAAAATAACTTATGCAATTTAATAATGTATAAAGGAAGTTCAGTGTGAAAATTAGCATTGATAGGCTAGAAATGACTTTAAGCGGAAGTGGGATTTATTCCGAATAAAAAAAAGAAGGGTACAGAACAGATTTTTCCACTCCTCGGACAAGAAGGAAGTGGATGATATGTCATTCATGAGATTAAATAGAAAGGACTATTTTAGAAACTCCTAAGAAATCTAAATTCAGAAGCAACATACCGCAATCAATAATTTTGGCCTCCGAAAATTGAAAGTTTTGATTTCTGCACCAATGGTGGCACGCGTTTGAAGATTTTTCTCCTTTTCTTCTGTTTAAAAAAATAATTTATTTTGCCAATTTTTGGGTTAAGCATTGTTTACTACCAGTGCGTAGCTCTAAATTCAATTATTAGTTCGAATTGAACTCATCAAACCGCTTAACTTCGGCTATACAAATGATGAGGCGACAATTTATCGCCTATAGGAGAACTAAGAATACACTGTTGAATAATTATTACGTAAAATTTTATTTTTGATTGCAACTTGTAACAAGAAAAACTGAAGTGTCACCGATTTGCCTTAAAACTGCTGGCTGAAAATCGTTAATAATTACAATTTCCCAGTCATCCAGATGTCTAGAAATATTCTAGCTCTAACTCTACATTTTCAGTTCCAACGTTCATTTAACAAGTATATAGCTCTAGCACTTTATGGTCACAAAACTATACGAAAAAGAAAACTTCAAAGTGACGAATACTTCATTAAAAGAGAAACTATACTATTTGAGTTGTAATTCAGAAATCGCACAGGTCATACGTCACGCTCGCGTATATGAAGTTTGCATTAAGCTTCTGAATTAGATGAATTAATACGAAGGAAGCGAGGAAGAACAGGAAAGCATGAAACAAAGTTAATACAACTGTTAAAAGAGAAATACGATTTGTTGATTTTTTTATTTACGACCTTTCTCATTAAGCTTTCCGTATACATTTCATCACGAGGCAAAATTTAGTGGCGCCTACAATTTCTAAACACAGTTGCCTAATAATTCCTATTGCAATTGGCAGATACGAGCAAACATCGTTATTTAGTAACATTTTTCTCCTACGACTTTGTTCTACTTTCTTAACAAAATTCTAAATATCTTCAGATTAGAACTTATATATCTTAGAATATCCAGTCATCTTATTCATTTCATATCTCTCTACTTTGCTTCTAAATGACTGTCAGCTCTCCAGCTTAAATATACTTGGCAGACATAAAAGAGGTTTTTAACTCAACAAAAGCTGAAATGAAATCCATGAATTTCAGAATTTAAAGCATTATGAGAGGATTTAGAAAGACTGACTGGATTTCAGATGATTTTTGTACTAAAATTTACAACCCCAGAAAAACAAATAATACATGAAGTAAAAAAAAAAATTCCAAATTTTATCCTAAAAGGATTTGCGTGATTTATGTTTAGCTACGTGAGCAAAGAAAAGATGATAATAATTATAATTTTGTGGTACTTGCTCCAACGTACCCTTTGTTTCCATCGCCATAGCAACATTAGCAAGAGTTTTAAAATTATGCAGGTTTGTACACAATTTTAGCAAAGAACAAACAAAAAGTCTTAAACATAACTGCTGAGAAAAGAAAATTCATTTATGATCCGCTTATTGTGAAAAAACTTAGAAGGCTCATTGTGAAAAAATAAGTCTTTGGGGGTAAGTTTGGATTAATCAAAACAGCGAAAGCACTTCCTAAAGAAAACATAATCTAAGTTTTGAAAGTATTCTGAAACTCTGATATTTTCTCTTTATATTGGGGCTAAGACATATGGTATATACAGTATACACAAACAGGCATAAGGCCTGTTATAAACTATCTTAATTATCCTACTGAAATCCATGTGGAAGTAACTGTAGACCATTGCGTTGGATGTAAATGTAGGGTCTTTTAAATTGTTGACAAATGACAAACTGCGATAACAATCAAGATTCATTCAGAATACTTCTTGGAACATAAGGAGATTTTCGATAAAATGTAGCTGTAACCAGCAGCATATTACTTGGTGTTCATTGATGATGTAGGGAGCGAAAACTTCTCTTTGTCTGGCAGAAGCCAATAAAAATTATATGAATAATAAAATTTTCATTATTGGTAAAAAAATAAATGTATAAACTGCATATACTCCAATGAAGCTGCATAGCACTAGGTGTCCCACTAAACGCTATTCTTGGTTTTCTATGAACAGTTTTTGGCCCGCAAGTGGGGCAGGCAACAGACTTCGATATAGACTGGTTCAATGAATCTCGCTTCTTTTCACTCCCTTGTAAGAAGTAAAGGAAGTATCGCAATCGCGAAAAACTTCAGCTATCATATTTCAGTGAAAATATCCATTTTGACCGATCTCGAATCCATTCGAATGATTTTCTCCGCATGACATCTGTACGTACAGATAGAAAAAAAAGACTCTTTTTTAAAAAACGGTTACTAAAATTAATTTAAAAGGGGTTCAAAAGAGGTTTTTTTCGTGATGTCTATGTGTACGTATGTAACTCAAAAAGTAGTAACCTCAGAACGTTGAAAGTTTGTATATGAGACTGCTATAATATGTAGTTGTGCCACTCCCTTTTTGGTTGCAACCGCCCGCACCAAACATATAACCTATGTTATGTATAGCCTTAAAGCATCCAAAATTAAAATTAAATTGGAATCAAAGCAAGGTAATTCCCTAACAATACTAATAATTGCAACCTTGCATAAAAGGTCTAACATTGTACTTAAACATTATCAAAATTAATACAAGAATCGGGGATTATCTATTTTTTGAGTTCTGTTCAAATGGCAATTTGATTTAAAAGTGAATTCTTTTACTCATTAATTTGTAATTACTCTTGAAAGTCCGATTGCATTTAATGTATCTTTGGAAAATTTTGTTTTTTAAAGTAGTCATTTTTACATAATATATTGGGTTGGCAACTAAGTAATTGCGGATTTCACTCATAGATGGCTTCAGTTGAATTTTTAGGTTTGTTAACGTAGTACAAATGTAAAACACATTTTGTTATTTGATAGTTGGCAATTCAGCTGTGAATCAGTAAAAAAGATTTTTGATCGGTTGCGTAGTTTTCGTTTTGTGCTGTTTATGGTGACTAAGCCTTAAAAGAACGGCAGTGTCAAAATTGGTTTGCCAAATTTCTTTCTGGTGACTTTTCACTCAAAGATGAAAAACGTTCTGGTCGTCCAGTTGAAGTTGACGACCTAATCAAAGCAATAATCGATTCGGATCGTTACAGTACAACACGTGAGATTGCAGAGAAGCTTCATCTATCACATACATGTATTGAAAATCACTTAAAACAATTTGGCTATGTTCAAAAACTCGACACATGGATTCCTCAGGAACTGAAAGAAACGCATTTAACGCAACGCATTAACAGCTGCGATTTGCTAAAGAAACGTAATGAAAATGATCCATTTTTAAAACGGCTGATAACTGGAGATGAAAAATGGGTTGTTTACAACAATATCAAGCGGAAAAGATCGTGGAGCAGGCCAGGTGAACCAACTCAACAACATCA
>KK119088.1:76496-163734 GCA_000611955.2 Stegodyphus mimosarum | reverse complement strand
GAAATTAAACAATGCAGTTGAAGAAAAGCGGCCCGAATTGACAAATCGAAAAGGTGTTGTATTCCATCATGACAATGCAAGGCCACACACATCTTTGGTCACTCGGCAAAAATTATTGGAGCTTGGTTGGGATGTTTTGCCACATCCACCACATAGTCCTGACCTTGCACCATCTGATTACTTTTTGTTTCGATCTTTACAAAACTCCTTGAATGGTAAAAATTTCAATAATGATGATGATGTCAAATCGTACCTGATTCAGTTTTTTGCTAATAAAAACCAGAAGTTTTATGAATGTGGGATTATGATGCTGCCTGAAAGATGGCAAAAGGTCATTGATCAAAATGGGCAATACATTACAGAATAAAGTTATTTAGTTCCATGAAAAAATTGTCTTTGATTTTCTAAAAAAATCCGTAATTACTTAGTTGCCAACCCAATAGTATTTTTTTCTCTTTTTTCCAAGTGTTCGAGTACGTGCAGAGAAATTTTTGAATACATCTGAGATTCGATATTTCGGTTTTAATTGAATTTTAATGTTTTTATTGAAAATATAATTGACTCTTTTGACGGTTTTTGATCTTAAATGATTCAGAAGAACGAGACATATATTCGAGACCCATTAACCGACTTTTAAAAGGAAATAGCTCTAATTTAAACTCGATGTTCAAAGATTTTATTTTACATGACTCAAAAACTTTAACGATGCAACCAAAATCCTTTTTGTTTCCTCCTTTTCTTGCTTTCATAATTTAAACATGCTTTTTCTAAAGATGAAGGATTTTGCAATAACAATCTGATTGCCAAAAAATATTATTAAACTCTTTCTAAGGAACTCTAAGGAAACTCTTTACTCTAAGAAAACCAACCATAAATGGCGTAGATTTTATTCTAAAAGCTGATTCTATATAATGGTAATTGAAATCCAATTTACGACAACTGTCGTTGGTTTTCTTATAATGAGTTGTTTTCCTTTCCGAATGTATGTTAAGAAAATTTTCGTTATAAAAATTCTACAAATTTAGCAAAGTGGGCTTTCTCAGGTAAAGAAAGATTACCAGTTTATATCTACTAACTACTAGTTTTTATTGTGATTTCTATTGTATTCTGAAAACTTATCTTTTTAAAAGAATTTTACTTTTTCACTTATTCAAGCACCTTTAAATAGAGCTTTTTGCTTTTATGCGCTGTTTAAAGATGAGTGAATAATTGAATATTTCTTCGTTCACTTCCAGCGGGTGATAGCAGAAAAAGGCCGACACTTCTATGTATGTTTTATCATTGCATATATGAGTGCATGTTGAAATTTTTGACGTCTTTGTGGGACGAGAACTTAAAATCAATCATTTTGGAAATCCTCTTCAGTGGCTGGAAACAAGGAAAAAAGGATAAAACTCCTTTACGTTCCACTATACATTAAACGCCACATTAAAACTGAGAGGGAGCTTTTCTTTAATTAAATAATCGTACCCACCTCCTTTTTCTGAAATGTAAAGATCTTTAAAAATATTTTATTTCTTATAGAGTTATACTTTTTCTGAATATTTAGTAATGAAAAGGAGTAACAGTGAAAGTATATACAAATAGGTGTTATTTAATAGGTAAAGACACTCATAAAATAGTGGAAACCGTCAAAATTTAAATGTTATTTAGTTTGCTCATTATAAATTACTTTCAGAGCTTGGGAAATCTAAATGATGCACTTTTTGCATATAAAGCTACACAAGAGCTTAACCTTTAAATATACCAAATAAGAAAAAATAAGCAGAAAAAAGGGATTACGTATGTGTAGCATACGGGCTCTGGTTCTGAATGCAAAGCGTCGTCTGAAAACAGTCTTCCTTAGAAGATTGCCTATATTGCGTTTGAAGCCATTAGCGTTACACTGATAAAGTGAACAATCAATATTTAGCTATGGTTCCATGTCACAGTTGGAAAGACTTGCCTATCTAGATTTATTAATAGTTAAACAGTACATAATTCATATAGTTTAGAACTTAATGTTTCATTGAAAATTAATAAAAATTTAAACTCACTTCTTTATAATTAAGCTGTATTGGAAGATGTCTATATGTCTAGTTTTGTTAATCTAAAAAATAACATTGAACGGACAGCTGTATTAAACATTTTCCCGAAAACTAAAGCGTCCTTCCTTCAGCTCTAGTGAAGTATGAGATTCACTTCATAGTATTCCAAGTCTCGAATCCGAGTGAGATGCAGCATACCCTCTCTTGATCTTTCCGGGAGATGCAAATAATTCTTCTCCTATTTTAAAAGTCACGGCCAAAAATATTTTCAGATTTTCGTTCAAAAATTCCAAGTATTTTTATTCCAAGTATTTATATGAAAACCGGAAAGCATGCAAACCTAAGAGAAACAACTGCATAAAGGAAGGGACACTTTTAGAAAGGACTTTCTAAGAATCCTGGACTCATGTTAAGAGTACACATGAAGAAAACTTAGAAAATTGCAATGCAGATGGCCTTTTCTTCAGGATTAGAAACAGGCCAAACTACCAGTGCCCACAGGTTTTAAACCATTCAGCAAATGGCAAGCAGTAAATTGTCAGATAGATAATTCATATTCACATACTTTCTAAGTATTTAAGTGACTGAAGAAATGGCAGAATTATATCAGTCATTGAAGGGCTACAATGGAATACTATGAACCAAAGTTTACTTGCTTGTGGTCTGCGGTATGGACTTTGGATAGTTGTGTGAGTAGTATACAGGGTGGTCCGAATTAAACTCTAAATGAAAACAAAATTAACACCTGATACGATGTTAATACTTTTTGAGGTACATGTGCATGAATGGAAATTTTTAATAATCCTAACAACTGAAAGAATATCAGAAACGAATTAAAAGTTATTTGAGATGTATATATAGATGGTGATCAATATTGAAGAAAATTTCATCAATTTGCATATCATTGCAAGAAAGTGTAAGGGTGCTGTATTTTGAAAATATTAAGAAACAAAATTTAAAAAAAAATTATCGGCAAGATGAGTGTATAAAACTTACCGGGTTCCTGTAATGGAGTCCGGGTTCGGACTCTGCTTTTTGGAGCAACCTGGACACAACGCTCATGACAGGTCTCGGGCAAGGAGGCAAATGCCCCTTTGGTATTAGACAGGGGCAGTGACCCCCCCCTTATCGAGTGTGGCGCCCTCACAATGCATACCTTCTTTGTTGGCGGTTGCCAAAAAGACTAGAGAGAAAGGCAAATAAAAAAAGAAATATTCTCCTGCCGCATTGCAACCGTCCCCGACGAGCAAGCGGCGAGGCGAGAATATCCACGTGCTCTGGCACGAGGATATGATGTGCGCGAGTGATTTCACCCTTTCCAAATCGGTGCAGAGAGATTTGGCAGCATAGATTAAAGATGACATCACTTCAAATACGAACAATATTCATACAAATTATATAGAACCCTCCTATTAATTCTTAGTTAATTAACGTATTTTTTAGGAAATTTTTTTTATCTCTACTTCTATGATAAATACACTGAAAGCAACAAGATCTTATAGAGGTATCACTGTGTGTTCTTTTCATACAATTTTATATAATGCCCTCTGGGGGTGGAGGTTCAGTTTATAAAATTTATTTTGTTACAATATGATTCAAACGAAGTCTCATTATAAATCCTCATTTCACTTTGATTCTGAAAATTTCACTATTCAATAAAAATTTTTAGAAAGAACATTTATAACAACAGCAACATTTACCGAAAATTTTGAAAACGTACATTTGTGTTCTTAAGCAGCCGCAAAACTGATAATATACCAACAAAACTACAGAAGTGGGAAAACTTGCACTAAAATAGTTGCGATTTCGCTTGTTTTTTTTAGAGGTTTACATTTATTTTTTATTTCCTTTTCATGATCCTAAATTTTAATTAGTGCTTCAAGGAGTTACATTTTCTTAGTCATAATTATTTTCTTCAGTTTTCTCTTAACAGTAGCTCATGAGTTTTCTATCAGTTTGCAAGCCTTTTGATATTGTTTTCTTCAAAAACTGAATGATAGATTTTACTTTGCGGCAAGGAGCTGCATGCATACATAAAAATACATAAAATCATGCATAAAAATTGAATCTTCGACATTCATATCATGCATAAAAATTGAATCTTCGGCAAGGAAGGGTTTAAGAAAAAGTTGTGGCAAATATACTCTTAGTACATTTTTTATACTAATGTTGTTTCTTGTTCATTCTACGCTATAAATATACTCTATGTCTTGTGTAGACATAATACTGTATACCATAATTTTGTTTGGATGCTTAATAATTTGAACCACATATTGAAGAAAAAATCTTCTCTTTTATTTCTTGCATATTGACTGCTTTCTTCGTATTACAGGAATAAGTCATTATTGATTGGGTTGTAAAAATCTTATAGCATCTAATAATCTAAGTGAAATTTCGAAGATAAAAAGAAATTGTCCTTTCACAACTTTGCAAGTACGTGTTTTTTAATTAAAAATGTATCTACTATCCAGCTATTCCAAACCTCTTTTTCGTTTCAAGAGTCCGGGGTAAAGTTTTTTGGCCATGGTTAGAGTAACTTTTATTTTTTCACAAATACAGCTGATAAAAAGCCTACAAAGTTATCTTTTTCGACGAATACTGGAAAAACAAACTTTCACAACAAATTGCTTCAAATTTTTACTTAAATCTGCGCTTACAAGCTCCCTTATTATCATTTGAAAACTCTACAACATTCTTCCTATTCGTAGGCTGACTTTAGGCTTATAACCGCATTTTTGAATATGATTGACAGCGTAATCTTTTCCAGTTTTTGAAGATATCTTGATCTCAATTTTTGATTTTTGTGATATTTTCAATGCATTTACAGTTTCTTGTTAGGTATATCTTTTGTGTTCTAAGAGTTATTATATACGTGTAATTTTGGTTGGAGGCAGATCACTTGTGTTACAAACAATATCAAGGAAACATGAAAGTTAAAAAGCTAATAAAATGTTCGATTGCTTACAAAGAAATACAAAATACTCTTTAAGCACTAAAAGATAGTCAGCAAAGAATTAATGTAATATGGGACTGTTTAGAAAGAAAATTAGCAAATGATGTATTCATTAAGCCGTTTAATATATATGAAATCTTTTTCTTGTGTTTTTAGTGTTAACCAGCAAATATATCTATATTATATTTGTTTTGTAAAATGGCAACTTTCATAATAAAAACGAGGAGATTTATATTAATTGTTTAGAAGAAAAAAATTCAAAAAACTGTAATTAATTTATGAAAAAATAAGAAAATTTATTTTTAATCTAATAATTTTTATACCGCTTGTATGTAATTTCTCTATTTCCTTCTGCAAAATCAATTTTTTTCCGCCAGAGTGTAACTTTAATCTATTAGCTTGAAAATGTTCAGAGAAAGAAATTTAAGTTCAAGATGAATACGAAAATATAATAAAAATGGTCTGATTAATCGATTAAAAGTTACGCAAAACTTATTGCATTAGGAACGAAGACGAAGAATGTGAGAAAATACAGGTTATTAGCAAAGATAAGCCTCTTCCCAACTTTTTTTCAGTAAGGTACTGACATATTATTTTTTGCATGGATAGTAATTTACATTATATATATATATACATGTTACATGTTACTGGCAAGTTACAGACAATGTGGGAAAGCCATCATTCTACAGAATACCTAGTCATCTAATAGAATGCCCAAAACTGGCTGGTGGTCTATGAAACCATTAACATTTCATACATTTGCAAGCCATTCTGTAGAATGTCAAATGATAAACCGGGAAGGTACGTAATACATCTCCGATTCGTTTCGAATATCAATATATTTAATACATTCATACGCAATCAATACATAACGCATACACAATTACTCTATTGATTCCATGATTCCACGCATTTCACACATTTTCATACATTGTTTTCTTTTATAAGAAATATATAAATTTGTTTTGTACAACTTTAATTTTTCTTTGCGTATTTTGAATAAAAGTGTTTTAATGTCACACTTTCATTATCTTTTAAAAATAATATTTAAATTTTTGAGGAACGCACACATTTTAAATAATAGCCTTATCATAATCTTCTTTAATACTTAGCAACGCCAGGCATTCTATAAAATGCCTAGGTGTTCTGCAGAATACAGGTGTTTAATACATTGACAATAACATATGTATATATATATATATATTGTGAAATAAAAATTTCTTTAAGCAAATAAAAACAAAATTAATAACTATTTTCTCTTTTTCTTTTCACAAGCCTATTTCTCGTGTCTGCGCTTATGGATTTTATTTCGCTTTTGGGAGAAGGCGTAAGTAATATGGGTTTATTCGCATAATTATTTCTGAAACCTACAGTATAGAAATAGAAATGTGAGTACTCAGGATATTTGTCATACATTTAAAATATATACTTTAAATATTAATTTAGTATAGCTTTGTGTTTATGCATTTTACACATCTGGTCACCAACTTTATCAGCGAGCAGTTATTAAATATTAAATGTATATTTTGTAAGATAATCTAGGCATATATTAATATATGACATAATTATACCTCTTGATTTAATGAATGATCATGAATGCCTCACCTTAAAATTAAAAACATGTTTAGTAAACAAACAGTATTAATAACAAAACATTGTTATATTGTTATCACAATATTGCTTAATCAAAGTACATGAAGCTTCTCTTGGCTCATTAAATACACACTAAATATTGGAAGGTCACTGTTCGACAAAGAATATGCGGCGTACCACAAAATTAGAGATGGACTTGCTTCTTAAAAATAATACCAAAATTTCAAATGAATGTATTAAGGTTAGCTATAAAACCTCGTTCCTTTTGGAATATGCAGTTATATAGTCTCTCTTCTATTATAAATAGTGTTGCAAACATATTATAGTCCATAAAGGTCTACGGATATTATGACACTGCAAACAAAAACATATGGAAAAAACAAGCATATTAATGACATTCTATGTGATGAAAGCTATTTACAATATAAAAAAATCATCTACTTCAGTAAAATTGTCTCATAATTTTCAATATTATAATGTTTTATTTTCGTGATCGCTTTAAAAACGAATACTTCATTAGAAATTCGCTAAATTAGTTGTTAATCTGCAAGCACAGAAAGGAAGTTTATTCGAAAAATTTGCTGAACTGATTAATTTAATGGAGTTTTCAGTTTTCGATTTTATTCAATGCAAAGAATTCATTATGAATAAAAGTTTAAAACAATTAAATGTTGTTTTGAAAATATAGAGGAGAGGTGGGTGTTAATACTCAGAAAATAATCACGCATATACACTAGCTTCCAAATATTAAGCAAGCGATGATAAAATAAAAAAAATGGAAAACCAAACCATTTATTAATCCCCGACGGCATATGGAAGTAGCAAATGCGTTTATACATGAAAGAAAGCAAGATTCATATACAAAGCTGAAAACAATATTTAATTTTCATAAATTATATCATGACGTCACACTTGGGTCATTAAAAACTTATGTTTGAAACTAAAAACAAACAAAAAGCTAAAATTAATAAGTAATGGCAACACTCCAGACATTCACACCAACTTTAGAGAGACTGTCCGTACTTTCAATGAGGTGATCAACCATCGCAGGTGCTAGCTGTGCCCATTCCTTCATTAAGATAGTTACGAATTGTCAGAGACTGGTTGGAGGATGTAAACGTGCAGAGACAGCACGCTCGAAGACATTCCACAGATTTTCAGTAGGATTAAGGTCAGGTTGATGTAATTAACATAATACGACCGCCATTCCATATGAAAATGCGCTCACCTTCGTTAACGATGATGGATTGACGAGGATGGGCATTATCATGCATAAAAAAGGAAATTAGGACCATCTGCTCCAGCGTAAAGTCTCACAATGTGGTGTAGAACTTCATTCCGACACTACTCAGCTGTCACAGAACCTTCTTTAAAAATATACGAGTAGGTGCATTATCCCGTTGAAATTCTACTTCACAACATAATGCTGCCACTTCTAAATGCGAGATGTTCGATGTGCCAAGTTCTGTTCAGACTCTTACACGCTTATGATATGATTCCCGGACGAATCTGGACTCGTCTGCGATCAGAATGTTACAACAATCTGATATGGTCCATTTGATTTGTTGAAGACACCATTTACAGCTTCATGGACAAATAAACGTATAATTTTATATTTCGAGGACCACTAATATGAATTTAGGAAAAACGGTATGATACAATATGTATACAATAATAATCAGAAACATAATCAGATACAATATGTATACAGAATAATCAGATATAATATATATACAATAATAATCAGAAACTTTTGTTTCATTAATGTGAAATGCACCTATTAAACGTAACAGTCATAGAGTAACTATTTTTAAAAAAATTTAAAAATTTAAATTTATTCAAGTATTACACATTTTTAGTGTGATATTTGTTCCTGTTTGCTTGAAATCAGTTTGTGGACTTTTGGTTCCGCTACAGGAAGGAGAGCCGCATTTATTTCAAGCCGAGACCGGTAACGAGTTTTAATTGCTGTTACAGATGAAAATGTCTTTTCGCACAAATATCTTCTTGAAATTGAATCAAAATTTTCATTGTTTTTTTTACTCAGTGATGAGTATTCATTTTTTATAGAGAGCCAAAAATGAGGTCTTGATAAAGATGATTGGAATTTAGTTTTTAAACTGTCGTTGCAAAACAGATCAGTGATATACAAAAGATGCATAATGGATATACAAAAGATGCAAAGAGGCTTTGGAGCAATAAATTTAGATATGTTTGATGGCAGAAAAAAAATAAAAACACGGTATGCCTACAATAAACATAGATATCTGGTGTTGTAAAAATTACCTATGGGCCTGTTTGAGTTTAATTTAAGGTAAGGTTGCTAGCGATGGGCCGCTTGAACAAAACATTCGTAAAAATCGTCAAATTTGATAACTTTACAAGTTTTGTACGTTTAAATGTAAATATTAGTTTTCGTACTACATCTATCTTGAACTAGACTTTACAGTTACGAAATGTTAAGTAAATATTCGATGCTATTGGCTCAATGAAGGAAACCGGTCACCTTCGATTGGCCGGGGAGTTTCTATGAATGGGTCGGCACCAATTGTTTTTTATACAGTTTCATCTTAATACTAGCTCAGTAAAATGTTTAGAAATATTTTGAGCATAATTTGTAATTAAAAAATTCTGAGTAGAAGTAAACACAGACCACAGAATACCTTGAAACATATTAATAGCAAAAATTGAAATTTACGGTTTTCCACTTCTTGTGGCATTTAGAACAGAAAAAATAACATTAGATATACACTGGTGCGCAAAAATTAAGGCCGAAGTCGAAAAATTAGCATATCAGCTGAACGAAGAGGCAGAGCGGACAGAAAGACCAATCAGGAGATTAAGTAAGGTGATGTACGGTAGCACATGCGCAGATATGCAGGTAGACGTAATGTGGGAGTGTCTGAGTAGTACAAAGCATGTTGTCGGTGTAAGATCAGTATTTCTGGCAAAGAGATTGCACGCCGTATAGCAGTTAAAATCACACCGAGTTGCTGCCTCAGCGAGAAATGGCGAATAATCAATCTGTTAGACGACATCTGGATGCTTTTACCCGAGGTCGAATCATTGGGAAGTTGGAGGAAGGCCGCAGTGCGACAAGTGTGGCTTCAGAGTTCGGAATTGCTCACAGCATCGTTTCACGACTTTGGAGACAATTTCAAACTACAGGAACAGCTATCCGGGGGTTTAGTAGTGGTCGTCCACGAGGAACCACACCCGCAGATGACCGGTATATTGCCTTACAGGCCAGAAGAAACAGGCGGCAGACAGCGGGAGAAATCGCTAGACACACGACACAGGCGACTGGACGACCGATATCGCGTTTTACCGTGGCCAGAAGACTGCACGGTGGTGGTCTGTTTGCACGACGCCCTGTACGGTGTGTACCTCTAACGCCTGCCCATCGGAGAAGGCGTTCTCTGTGGTGCCGGGAACACCGGAATTGGAGAGACAATGAATGGGGACGAGTACTCTTTACAGATGAGAGCAGATTTAGTCTGAGTTGCGATTCTAGACACATACACATCTGGACAGAGCGGGGAACACGCAATAAGCCCTTCAACATCATCAAAAGGGACTGTTTTGGAGGTCGCGGAGTTCTCGTTCGAGCAGACATAATGCTTGGTAGCCGGACCGACCTTCATATCTCCCAAGGAGGTTCGTCACCTGGGACTGCTATTGTAACGAGGTTCTTCTTCCTTACATGCGTCTTTTCACAAGGGCTATGGGTCCTCAGTTCCTCTTCATGGACGACAACGCTCCACCTCATCGCACAGTTACTGTCGAAGAGCTGTTGGAGAGTGAAGATATTGAACACATGGATTGGTCGGCAAGGTCTCTGGATCTAAATCCCTTCAAGCATGTACGGAACTTACTAGGGAGACCCGTGGCAGCACGTAACTTGTCGCCAGTAACGATTCCGAAACTGCGATTGGTGCTACAAGACGAATAAGCAGCAGTGTCTCAACAGCTCATTAACAACCGCATATCCAGCATGCACAAATGATGTGAAACCTGCCTAGCAGTCAGGGGATATCATATTCCCTATTAAAGACCGGATGTTTCTTGCTGGACACACATCACAGGGATGTTTCGGCCTTCAGTCGCATTGCGCTCCATGCTACTTTTTCAATAAAGCTTCTTTTTATCCCTTTGATTTCTCTTTTAGTAAGTGTTGCTTACATTACTCATGTCCTTACGTATTAGGGATCTTACGGTATTAAATGTGTTGATTTGGAAAGCTTTTGTACAAAGTTACATTGAAAAAACCGTCTCGTCCTTAATTTTTGCACACCAGTGTAGTACAACCATGTACTTAATCTAGCTTTTGGCCAGACAAATCTTTAAAACTGCAAATAGACGTAAGTTGTGCATGAAATAACAAAACTCATTACTACAATTTCAATAAAATATTCATTTTACGTACAAAGTAGGTTAATAAAAATAAAATAACTCAGAAGTATTTCTAAATAGTAATTTTAGGCAAGCAGAAGATGGAATATATAATAATTAAAGGTAAGTGTGAAACGTACACAAATTAAAGGTAAGTGTAAAGCACAAATACAAGAAAAGTTATAAAGTGCAAGGAAATGGGCCGTGACCATCAAAAATGTTTCACGGCCCACTAAGATCCGAGGACCACCGGTTGGCGACGGCGGCTCTAGATTACAGTCCCTTCACATGAAGCCTTCAGTGCAGAGTATTGGCAGATATTGTCATACCAAGTGACGACGCTGCAACTGTGGATATAACAATTGTGGAGATAGCTAGTCGATTTCGCTTGGCTACTATAGCAAAATACCTATCTTCAAGCGGGTTGGTAACCCTTGATTAATCGGACACAGTCTAGGGTAACTGATTGACTTATCTGGAATTACACCGAATGATCAATGCCAAAGGAAAGTGAGAAATTTTTGACTGACTGTCCTGCTTCAAAATGTCCGACGTCACGTCGAGCTCACTATCTGCCATTCATCTTCTGTCAACCATAGAAACTTGAATATCATCAAAAATCATCGTACGAAAATTAGAAACACCTTATCAGCAATAAAATGAACCTCTCCAATGATTGCCTCATTAACAGTCATTGGAGACTGCTTGCTGCTACAAATTAGCACATATTTGGATAATCAATCATTATTGGCTGTAGCATACCCTATTTACATACTGTTCTCTACATCCGTAGTGATTTGCAACCCCTAAAATTCAACTACGCTTTCGAAAATTGCTAAATTGCATCGCATGCCTAACTTTTGAAAGCCATCTGCGGTTTTAAAGTTTAGTTGTGGTACAATGAACAGCCAGTTTTAAAGTTTAGCTGTGGTACAGAAGTCTAATTAGCAATGTAGCTACCAGCAAATGAAATTCTAACAAAAGTATATGGAGTAACACTTTATAATAAAAGACTTTTCTTTACCAAGAAACGAACGTTGCAAAGGAATTCCAGTTCTAAGGAAGAATAATTCATGAAAATAAAACTCGTAAAACTAAAATAGAATTTGTTTTCCAAATCCACATATTCTTATTACAGTTCGACCGTCTCATCCGCGACCATGAGCGCAAACACGCATGCGCCATTCGGACCGAATCATTTTCAAAATAGGGTGCAAAGGATGGGGACTTTCTTTCCCTCCATTTTCTCTTTCCGGAGAAGAGAAGACTTTCACGTAGCAACAAGTAATAACGCCCCTTTCGGACGAGTCTATGTGTTTTCACAGAATGCCAGCTAGGGTTGCGTTTGAGACGGTCGAACTATACTTCTTTTTTTCCGAACGTTTTAATTTAATTTCCTAAATTCTTCTCTCTAGATCAGTGTTTCTCAACCTGTTTAGCCTCATAGCCACTTCCACCATCGTTAGGACATCACTTCCCAAAACTGGAAAAATGCATATACATTGATTTAGATTTAGATTATATTTAACGTGTTTTATAAATTAGACATTAGACAACAAAATTACAGAAAACGTTTATGCCAAAACTTAAATAAAAATAGATTATTATATTCATGAACTAAAACTAAATGCTTAACAGCTAAATAAAATGCTGTCCCTATTCTCCTCCGAAAATATGAAATTCTCCCCAGGAAAAAATCCACCACCCCCCGGTTGAGAACTACTGCTCTGCACATAGTTTTTATGGAGGTGTCATTTTATTCAAGTGATCAGTCAGCATTAATTTTCAGTGGCTATGATGAATTTTTTTTCATTTAAATTCAGGATTTTAATTTGTAATTCTAATGATTTTATTAGTTAAACAAGTCCTTCCAACTTATTTTTATAGTAAAATAAAAATCAAGTTAGCATTTAAAACGTATAAAATTTATATTTGTGTTATAATATGATTACTTGTGTTATAATATCATTACATGTGTTATAATATCATTACATGTGTTATAAGATCATTACTTATCTTGTAATTCCTTTTCCCGTCATTATACAGTTTCTGTTCTTTCTTGCCATATCAGAATTCTTCACTTCTTCCTTTATTACCTTTTGCATATTTTTAATTTTAAATTCTGACGCTCTTTTTAGCACAAAGAATAATTTATCCAGCGGCGTAATTAGCTTTCGACAGAAGAATAGTTCTGCTGAGTTTTTCCTGTTTTGTCATGACTCATTGGCCCTGCTATCCCAACGCTTTTGATAGTTCTTCAGATAAACAACGTACAATTTTAACTTTATTCTTATTGACCCACTCCGCTGTGTTTGACTACGGCGGATAAGGCACAATTTTTAGATGTCGTATGCCAAGTATTCCGTATAATTCCTCAAATATTTGGCTAATCGAAAATTAATTTTAACGAGGTCTTCAATTTAAAATATACTTATTTAAAAAACGAATCTCCAACTGTTTTAGCCCAAGTTCTTTTTAGTGGGACTATTTCTACCCACTTATAGAAATGGTCTACAGAAAGGAGTAAATATCATATATATTTTTATTGACTTCGCTGGAGGATATGAACCTAATCAATCTATTCTGACAATCGCCGTTGAGTCTTTTCTTCTTTTATCGAATTGTCTGTTTTGGTTAGGCTGTGGCCTTCTCTGAGACACTGGCCTAAAACTTTACGCACTCGTTCTCTCGCCATAACCTGTCATGCATGTTTTTTTCTGCCACGTATCGATTTTGGAACTTAGTTACTAAATAGTTCACTTAACTATGGAACTTAGTTCAAATAGATTTTCCAGGACCGTTGGATTGCAGAGCTCGAAAAGTCTTAGATTTGGAGCGGTAACCCCGGCAAAATAATTTGGATAACTTCTTCATCCGACCTCTTGCAGTACAATAAATTAAAAATTTGGACTTTTAGTAAAATAAAATCTGTTAAGTCCTCAGCTTTAATTCCTAATTTTCGAAATAGCTCCGATTCGAGCTTGGCCTTATCTCTCGCAATGGGAAATGCTTTAATCAGGCCACTTATTAAGTTTTCAAATGTATATGGATCGCTCCTAGGCTCACCCAGCACAAGATTTCCAATCCATTTGCACCATGTGGATATTTGCACTTTAAGTACAGCAGTGACGATAGTACCTTTTTGTGCATCTGGCACTAGATACAGTAGGAAATGGGAATTCATTTGTTCGAGAAAGTTCATTACTGAGATTTTCCCATCGAAAGTAACTGCGGATTTCATGGCAGTCCTTTATTGCGTTCGATAATAAATCCAAATCCCTGCATGGGAGTTACTGAAGTTAGCGGAACTTGCGACCTTGAGGGGGAAAATAAATTTTGCAGTTTCTTGCCACATAATTCTATTCAAAGTTGGGCACCATTATGCAGTCTCTTATTCTTAGGTAACATAAAATGTACGAGAACTCTAACACTAGAAGCGAATTGCCGCTATGTTTTGTAAGTACCACAGAGACAGGAAAAAAGTGTCTTTTAAAAGAAAGATCCTTTTATTTGATTCATATAAAATTTACAGATAGCAGTCCTCGTGCTTACAGAAGCCCTATGGCTTAAATGAAAGATAATGGATTAACTAAATTAAGAAAAGGAAATTAGCCTAACGACTGCACAAGCTGAGTAACGCGCAGGCTGATTTTGACCTAAGGTCGGCGTAATAGTGAAAATAACGCGATGCCGCAGGATACTGCTCGGAAGGTAATCAAATTATCAACGTGGCCTTCAGCAAGCAGAACACGCTCTGATTCTATCCTCTAAAACCATACTTTAAATACTCTCTCATTTGACCTCATTTTAATACGCTAGAAATTCACATTCTAACAGAAAAATGGAAATGAGGGAGAATGAAATTTTAACATAAAATAACTGGCTAAAGAACTTATAAAATATGGTACGTGTAAAGATGCCACAAACTGGCATTCTTAATATGTGAAACCTTTCATTGCATTAGAAAAATCTAAACTAAAATATTTTATATTGAGAAATATTAAGTCTGACATACGCACGAAATGTATATAAAGAAGATGAATTTGGAGAAGAAATATTTACCTGCATGTAAACATGATATATAAACTGGAACAAAAACAGAATTTAAATTCTTATCCTCGAAAGTTTTCCTTCAGATATACATTTCTCATATCGCTTCAATTTTAAAATGAAAATTATTATTTTTGTTCGACGCTTTTTAATTAAACTGAAAAAAAAATTAAAGTAACATATAAAAGATTGCAACTGATATCTTGTTACATAGTTTGTTGTAATCGCTACACTTTATTTTGATCGAAGCGATAGTTTCTGCGAAAGAGGATTAAAAAGGAGAAAAAGCTAGAAATATTTTTAAACTAACTCTGTAAATAGCAATAAAAGTTAGAATGATCGAATTCCAGAAGAAAAATTACGTGGGAAATTAAATATTTTTTCTTGCTGTCTTAGCAACAAAGAAAAGACTATTCCTCTCTTCCCATCAGAAGTATAAAAATACCCAGAAATATGTTCAGCGGATCAGATTAATATTCAAAAAAATCGAAACATGAAATCAATTTGAAAAGAAGAGGTTATTTTTTAATCATAGGATTCACCAGACATGCAGAAAGGGCATAAAGTAATGTTCTTTATTAAATATGAAAACAACTTGGTGAATAATAAAAACATCTTGGTAGTAATAGCGCATGTTGGTTAATTGCCCGATGTATAAATTTTAATAGTAAGGATTTTGTAATTCTCTAACTTGCTTCTGTTTAAACTTTTTAAAATCTTAACAGTAGAATTTTCTCCGGACTTAACTTCTTGCAAATGATGATATTTAGTCGACTTCCATAAACTTTTCCATCTCTAACATAATTAGAAATTGAGATAAAAATTATCAGAAAGCCTTTTTTTTTCTTGCTAATTTCAAATGTCTATTACATTTTAAACAGATTTCAAACTAGTTTCCTTTAAAAATCCAAACAAGCAGATATAAATAATACTTCTACTGGTTCATGACCTAGTACTGTACTCCATTGGAAAATATCATTCTCAAAGTTCGAGAAAAGAAATTCCTGACATTTTTTACAACGTGCAAAACAGAAGATATATTGTTAAAATAAAGTTTGCCAAAATAAAAATAGAAGATAAAAAAAATGCTAAAGCTTTCAGATTTTAAATTACGTCCAAAGGGGGTTTTTTTTTTAACATTTTATGTGTTACCTTTACTTATCAAATATCATGTTGTTCGCACTTAAACCATAAAATTCTTTTCAAGAGCAATATCGGAAAAGTATTTTAAAATGAGCATATCTTTAAAAATTCCGATACACGGTCTCGCGCGCTGGAGATAAAAATGATATTTTCTGTACAACGTTACCATTGCTCGCTTTGAAATCCTTGAGTTTGTTAATCAAAAATCCATTAAAGTTTTGCAAAATATGAAATCGATTCTAATACAAATTTCAAATCTGGGCATCCAGATGCTTAAATTCGGGTGGAAACGTTCAATATTCAAACTTTGATGGCTCTAGATACCGTTGTTTTATCACAATACGAGAAACTTAAGTACATTTATGCAGATTCTTCATTATTTAATTTCTTTAAATAAAGAACAGGGCGATAATATTTGGTGGCAACAATTTGAAAAATGAAACAACGCATTTAATGAATGAACGCAAAATGCCAAAACTAAATTAATAGTCCTTCTGGACAAATTGCCCCTTTGGACTAATAAAAGTAAAAGAACTATACAACCTGTGATAGAATATGATAATATTCTACTTCGTTGTGTTTCAGGAACAAATGGAATGATAACAGATTTAAACTTCTTCTATTCATCTATTCCATTTCCACTTTCGATGTAAATCACAAGACTCTGGAATGGATTAAAACCGTAAAATGGATACGGGTGACTACAAATTGCTAAAAATTCAAATTGCCGTACTAAAAATGGACAAGAGAAAGAGGTATTTATTGCTTCTGTAGCAAAATGTTCACACTATTTTTAAATGACAAATTCTGTTTTTGATTTTCAGTGTGTTGTTATAAATTGGAGAACTATTTTTGTGTACATTAATATATTCATTTAATCTGGTTACACAGTTAATAACGAATGCAACGATAGCCAAAACGTAACATCTTTCTTCTTTCAGAATAAGAGGAAACTTGCTCGATTCGGATTATGAAAAAAATCGCGAGAGCTATCTGTCTATGGGCAGGGGAATTTTCATGGAGTATCTTTTAAGGAAAACTGGCTCATATTCATGGTGCAAAAAGAGGAAATCACGAACACTCCACGCAACAAGTTCAACCATATCTGAACTATAAGCTTTCAGAACTGGCAAGCCTATATCTGCTCGAAAAAGTATAGCAAAAAGCACTGAGAACTGATTTGAAATGAAATATTTCTGAAAATTTTGCATATAAAAACATGAAATATTTAGCATTTTATTTAAATAAGATTAGAGAATACTTTATGATCTTATAGGAATTACATAAAAAGTTAGTTTTATATTCACCGAGCCCCCGCACTTCCAGCAGTGTAACTTTATTTTCATGACATTTGTCAAATTATGCACGAATATGGAATCAAGATTTAAGAAAAGAAATCCTGTGGCCAATATTTTCGAAAGCTTTTTTATACTATGAGTAAAAAACAACAAAATTATCTATTCTATTGCACTCACCAGCGACAAAGCGGTAAAACCTTTGCACAGTGATAGTTCGCCGAGGATTCAGTCTTCTGTACAAAGGGGCTCCCTCATGAGAAGTTTCATACTTTTTCCCAATTTGAGTCTGATTACAAACCAGTTTCCGTTAAAACTTCTTCCACAAAGGCATCTCTTCCCTCAGACAGATAGCGAAAAAGTATTTTGAAACAATCTAAATAATTCTAATTTTGTTTAAAATACAAACAATTTGATGAAGAATATCCTCGAATGCAAAATGTTTTTCCCCACGCTTAAAATTTTAATAGGATATTCACTGTCATAAATTTTTTTAATAACAGTAATTACATATTTCTTACACTTTCACTAATCCCGAAGCCTACTCGGTGATTCAGACAGATGCTACTGGAAAATTTTACTACTTTTTGCTCTCGACACTTTACAAAATAGCTTCCCTTTATTTCCTTTCAGATTATTATTTTTTCTTCGTTACATATTTTTAATTTTAGAACTTGGATATTGGTCATTTTTCGAGGTTCGTTCGTGAAACTTTCAGGTTGCTTACTAAAATACACCATTTTTAAAATGTTTTGTACGGACTCGTTTAATTTCATTTCATTTTTACTTATTTATTTTTTGGGAATCCCAATTTTGTATTTTGTGCCTTCTTCACATATAGGAATGCATTATAACTTCATGACTGCATTATAACTTATACAGGCTGAGGAAAAATATTAAACAAAATAAAGGATAGTTTTATATCTTAGTTTATATTTTTAGTGAATCAGTAAGAATCTCAAGTTTAACTAACGTTTACTTTATTTTAAAACTTTACTATAATCTCTTATTTTCCACTTTCGGCCAGAATTAACCCGTGAATATGTTTATGCAAATTGTACTTGCTAACGCTTAAGTATTTAAGTTGTGGCTTTTTGCCAATAGAAGAGGAAGGAAAGAGAGCCCTCTTGCTACGAGTCTTTACGGGAGCTTGCCATCAGTTACTGTCCGCCTTTAAGGCCAGAGGTTAACCCTCTTGAAAGTTAAAGACGTATTGTAGTTTTCCGCAGTTTGCGTACTACAAACGTAGTAATTTAAAAGGCCAGTCTTAGTGCTAGTCATCTGTGTAAGATATTTAAAAGTTAACTCTTATTTAAATTTTAGTTAGTTAGTAATTTTATATTATTTTACGTTCAGACCACAAGTGGTTGGTCTTTGTATCCCGCAGTACGGGAACGTATGTAAAATCGATAAACAAATAAAGGGCAATTTGCATCCTCTTTATTTTTGTTGTATCTTCTACACACGCTTTTAGTAAGCTCCCTGTTCCTACTCAGGACTATAGTTATGTTTCCGAAATCAACTAGAATCAACAGAAGTCCTGATAAATCTACAAAATTCAGTTTTCCTTTTTCGAGTCTTAAAAAGTGATCAGGATGTAATATTAGGTCTATATACAGCGCTGTACTAAGATATATATTTTTATGCAAAATTAGAATTTTCTGTAATAAGGTACGACGGTGGATCGCTACCAAATTCAGAGCTTTAACTGTCCTCTAATCATCAGTAGAGACTTCAGTTGTCGTAGTACAGTTTGGGGTTATTCTTATACAAAGCTAAGTGGCTTGCAACTAGAAGAATTCATCAACGCCAATAATCTAATCCTTCATAATCAACCAACGATCCTCCAACACTCGACAACATATGAAGCCAAGGCTGAACAGATCTCATCTCAAATAAATCTGCCAAATAAAGTCAAATAAGACAAGTTTGAGATGATCCCACCGAATCCGATCATAAATATGTTACTTTCAACACGAACAAATCGCCAATAAACACTATAATTGCCAGATTCAGAATAAACAAAGGAAGACAGAAATTATTTGTACAACACCTGAACCGATACGCAGAAGTCATGATAAACTCAGTCAATCACTATAACACAGAGAAGAAATCAACGATATCACTGAAAATATAACAGAAAGAATATAAATTATATGCGACCAATTTTTCAAGAAGAGGACCCAACAGTGCAGAACGATATAAACTGGTGGACAAAAATTATCGACGGAGGAAAAAAAACAGAAAACCACAGCCTTGAGGAGAACCTTAAATCCGCAATATCAGACAAAGAAAAAACACACCATCCTCCAAACATTCAGAAAACAAAAGGATAATTATAAACACCAAATCATAGAAACGAATCTTAAAGCTTGACATACATACTGCAAATATAACAAAGATATTTATGGCCCTGTATACAAGGAAGTAACGAATAAACTTTCAAACCTTCTCAACTTCATCTCCTACGCATCAAAAACTTCAACAACATCACTGATAGCATTCATGCCCCCCTGAACGTACTCCTCCTAAAGAACAAGTAAGGCAACGAATACAAGGAAGAATAGAATACCAGCTGCTACAATAATCATTCTTCAGATTCAGCAAACAACCCACTATTCACCCATCCCGAATTAATGCAAATTATCAAAATAACAAGAAAGTCCCAGGCTTCCTTGTGTTGTTGATTGGTTTCTTGTTATTTTGATTCAGTGGTGTCGTTGAAAAACTATTTTCAGTGGTGTTGTTGATGCAATCTACAACCAAATCGTTAAACATGTCTACCATACCAACCCTGATTCTATATTTCTTCAGCAAATGCCCTTAAATTAATACCTTCTATAAATGTCTTAAAACTGTTCAAATCATTTTATTCCTAAAACAAAATTTATTATCTTTCAGTCCAAATGTTTATCGCCTAATAAATCTGCTGCCAACTCCGGGCAAAGTTCTGAAACTCTATGTTGTTGGAAGACTGAAGAATCACTTCCATCACCAAGGACACATTAACAATCAATATTACAGGTTTACAGAAAAAATCCGCAACTGATGTCACAGAAATAGTTCTAGACCAAGTTAATACAATAAAATAAACATTCTGTACTCGGCCACCCTGTGTTTCATCTCAAAATAACTTTTGATTCGCTATCGTGGCACGCTATGCTCCAATCTCTCCGCAACATTTGCTGCCTGTTCAGTATCTACAAAATCATTGAAAACTTCCTCCAGGACCGCAATAACATCATATTGCACAACACCATGCACGTGAATGTTACCAAGCATCCTGCATAAGCGCAAATTTTTCAGATCTTTAAAACACAACATTAAGTGTTACTATAACCCACGAATGCCCCAATTTTGTCAAAATTACAGAGTTGGCGGATCATATTGCCTTTGCTGTAAGCGAACGAATACAAAGCATTCTCTAAAACTGTTAAGAAATAACATATCACTGCAAGACACATAAACTAGAATTCTCCATCCCCAAGTCATAAGTAATTACCATTCATAAGCCGGGACAAAAAAATCACCAAACAACTTTCAGTAAAAATAAGAACAAGTAAAATTAAAAACGTTTAATCATTAAAATTCCTAGATTACAGTTCGACCAAAAACTCAACGTCACAAAAGAACTCAAGGATAAAAAGATTCACCCCCATTAAACTGGGCAAAACCTTCACAGAATACAAGGATTTAACTGAGAACTGAACCCTCAACAGACAAGATCTCAACCAAAATCCTATAAAAAACCATCATCCCAAAGATCGTCACATATGGAGCTGCGGTATGGGCCTTACCGGTAACGGAAAAAAGGCAAGAGATTACTAACATCCTTCATACGAAAGACATCCGGCCGATCCCCATACCAAAGTAAAAATCTAAAACAACATGGATAAAGAAACAAAGGAATTGAAACCTGCACTGGCGGATAAAAAATAGACAAAAAAGTCGGATGTGCAGTATTCTTTCTAATCCAAAGAATTTTGGATTCTGAAATAAAATTGAAAGAGTACTTAAACAACTTCAATAGCATAAATCAGATGGAATTTTCAGCCATAAAAGTTGGCATCAACATTGCATCAATAACTAGCTTTTCCAAAATATCCATTAACACAAGCAACCAAGCAACCATACTCTTTATTTGAAATTCAAACAAGTTCTCCACTGCCCCATGAAATTAATAAAACCTCTAAAAGTCTCAATACTGAAATAACCATAATTTGGATCAAAGGCCATAGGAACAAAGTCGGAAACGAAACTGCCGATAATCTTGCAGCTATTTCCCAAGAAGGCAAGTTCTTCCGCATCATGCTTGTAAACTTGCAACTACGATGACTCCTAAACAAACATCTAAGCCACGTGACAAGAAGAGCAGAAGAACGCCACAACAAGCCGGTACAACCCCTAATTCTTCCCAAAAATCAGCACTGAAAGAACCATCTAGTTCTTCCATGGGTGATACCGAGATTATAAAAGGATTTGTAGGTACTGATGGAAAATCAAAATTGGAACAAAGCATCCAAGAGTTTCATAATTAAAATTAATTATTTTTTAGTCTTTAAAAAACAGGATATTTGTTTTTATATAACTTTCATATTTGTTTGTTACATTTTACTTATTTTTAACACAAAAATAGTATAACAAAGCTTTTTAAGGAATAAGGCTTATAGAACGATTATCATGCAACACTCTAGGTAACAATTTTTTGAACTGAACTCGTTGTTGCCACACAGCAAATTTTAATAACTATGTAAAAGCATTAAAGCATGTTGCCACTCAGAAAATCTTAATAATATTGTAGAGACATTAGGTTTATTTTGAAACAGGAAATGTTATTAAATGAGCAACGCCTTTGCCTAGAAATATCATGAAAATTATTGAAATTATTAACTTAATAGACAGCCGATTAATAAGCCGTTTTATTAAGGAGAATTAAGAAGTAAGCATTCACACTACAGCGATCAACATTTTAACTACTAAAGTTCAGAGACGACGTTGGAAGACTGCCAAAACATATGCTAGTCACACAACGCTCTGGTTGACGAACAAAGGCATTAAAAAGAAGTCTGTTTAAGCATTGCATCTCGAAATATTCAGAGGTAACAAATAACAGCACCCATCCTCAATGATTAAGCCTGAATAAAAGAAAAACACTTACCAGTATGCATGGAAACAATAAATTAATACATAATATGAAATTACATCTTCAACATAGTCTAAGGTTTTGCCTAAATGTTTTTATTTTGGTTCTTCCTAATGACTTTGTTCAGATCTCTGCAACCATTTCTTCGGCTGACAGATGAAGCTCACAATTTTTATCTTTTACAAAATGTTTCGCAAAATGATATTTAGTGTCTATATGTTTAGTTTTCCAACTACTTTTGTCTCTATTTAACATTTTGATGCAATTTTTGTTATTCTCGTAGAAAATGCAAATAGCATCGGTTTCATGAAAATCTTGCAAAAGCTTTTTAAGCCAAACTACCTCCTTTTCAGCGCCGACAAAAGTTACAAATTCGCTTCAGTCGATGACAAAGTCACGCGCAGTTGTTTTCTGCATTTCCAAGTAAAAACATTGCCTTTAGTGTGTAAAGAAATATCCAGAGTTAGATTTCCTATTGGTAGTGTCGTTTCCCTACTCTGCATTTACATATCATAATATGGTATCATAATATTGTTTTAATATCATTCGAATCTAGGCTCTTCGGTATCGCAGTAGGCTTCCCTAACCACTTCACCGTCTGGGCGGCTTTTAAATAATATTTACTCAAATTAGCAGTATGTATTACAGTTATTTTATGAAGCCAGAAAGTAATAATATTTCTTTTATTTGTTTGCATTTATTTCACGGAGTCATATGCAGTCGACATGTGTTTCTATATTAATACTTTGGTTAATTTAAAAAACTTTAGAATAAATTTCGGTTCATTTTATGGCAGTAAATTATAAAATACATTGAATTTGTTGCATTCATGACACATTTAACTTTTTAAGGTTTCTGATATTTATAAGTTGTATCATCTATCCTCTGTTTACTTTCCCTTGCTTCCTTTTTCTCCCTTCTCGAAATGCGGAAAATTAAAAAAATATTCAATAATTTATTTATTGTAAAACAAATCCGCATCTAATCCAGTTCATCTCTGTTTTTCCGAGTGTCATTATATATACCTTGTTTATGCAGGTACCTCAAAAACCTCGATACACTTCGCTTCTGAAAAACAGGCTCGACTGTATAACATTACACACAACTAAATCTTCTGGGACTTCTTCCCCCAAACAGATTGATTGGATGAGGTTATTGCGATTTATTCTCTTATGTAACGTAAAAGCAAGGCAATTCACTTTAGAAAGCCCTGTGCGTAGCTATTATCTAAAAATAAAGAGCCCTCGATTACTTTTCCACAGTAAATAAGCCGCAGATTTTATAGACGTTAATTTAATGAAAATATTTTATTTCAAATCGGTCTATAAAAATATTTAAAGTTTTAAACGAGATATATCGTGAAGTAAATGAGTTTTTATTTAAGTCAACTGAAAAATAAGAAAATAATATTCTAAGAGCTGCATTTGTTGCTTTTAAATGTCTCAGATAGTTAATCAATAACAGACAGATTCAGTTTAAAAGATAAATATCTGGCATTTTGCCAAATGTGAACAGACTCGAATGAAAAGTTAAATCGTGCTTCAGCAATAATAGTCGCTTTCGGTAAAAAAAAAGTGATTCTCATTCTTAAATTTTACTCTTTTTAAAAATTGTAAAATTTCACATTGGTGGATAAGAATTTTAATTTGATCTAATTTTGTAGAAACCATCAATACTTTGTTTTAGAATTTGACCTAATATTTCATTGATTTACAAGTTTATGAAAAAAATTTTAACTGTACAATGTCTTCAACTGAGAACGATTAGAAAACGGAAGTTAATTTAAATGTCACAGAACTTAAACTCTTTTGCCCAAACGGACGTTAGCCCAAAAGAGCTATTAGTCTCCAAACGCATTTGCGCTGAATCACTTAAATGCGATGTATCACGTTTCAAATTTTTGCCACCAAATATTATCGCCAGGTGTTATATTTTAAGATGCTAAATAATGAAAGATCTGCATGAATGCATGTATGTTTCTCGCATTGTGAAAAGCAGTACCTGGAAGCCCGAATTTGTAATTTGCTTTATTATCTGTTTCATATTTTGTAAAACATTAACGAATTTTTGATTAACCAACACAAGAGTTTGAAAGCGAGCTAGCCGTGGCAACATTGTAGGAGATAAAACATTTTTATCTCCATCGCGTGAAACTGTCTATCGGATATTCTAAAGATATGCTGTTTTTAACTACGTTTAGCTCAAAGTGGCGGTAGCCCAAATGCTCTCGAAAGATGTATGTGTCTGTAAATTTTAAAAAAAGACTTCCGTTTGGGCGTCATATAAAATCTGAGAGATTCAGATTTTCTTTTTTATTATTTATTTATTTCTTAAATTTCTCATTATTAGCAGAAGCGTTCTCTGAAATCAACTTAAATCCTAGATTTAAAGGCTTTGGATAAAGCGTTAAATATTCGTTATTAATTCACTGACATTTTTCACTGACTGACATGAAAATTTAGCTGACAACAAATGTTACATAATTTTATAACCTTGATTTCAGTACTGCATATAATTACAGTTGCAGGATTATAATTACACGTATTAATATACGTTAAGTGTTTCGGTCAATTAATAGGTGCTCAGCAGAAATTTTTCATCTTACGTGATAAATTACATATCAATCAGATAATTTCATCTTGAAAGCAAGCATTTTAGAAAATGACACGATTGATGTTGAAATTTAAATTTGCAAGTTCCACAACATTCAAAGGAGATGACATGATTTACATCCAATAGAAAACCTTTGATTTAAAATGGCAATAAAATTGCAATGCAAAATACGAAAAATAAATAAAAATTGTAAATTTTAATGAAGTGGGAAAGGAAAGCAGGTAATTTAGAAATTTATATATACATCGTTTATTACCATTCATTTATATTATATAAAAGAAGAACACAAAACGATTGCTTCATGTATAAGCTACAATTATCACATACATTGCTGATAGTAAGATTTACAACAAAGTTTTTTTAAACATATTTTAAGGAGAAGAACAAATTTTATCAATTTGTGTCAAATAATTATATTAAAATAATTATTGTAAAGTTATGTAAATAATTAATTATTTGATGTAAAATTTATAATATTTTAAGTGTAATAATAAGATTAATAAAATTATTATACACTATACGTAAAACTATTATAATTTATATCTGCTAATTACAAAATTAAGAAAACAGTAAGATCATTGTTTTAGTGCAAAAATCAGAAAAATAGCTCAGCGGAACTCGAACTCACAGTCTCATGATTCACATCAAATTCAGCAGTTTGGTAAATGTGCCCAGCCATCGAGCGAGCTACGCCTACTTTAACCGTTGAGAAATCACTAGTAACAGAAAATCAGAAATATAATTAAATGCATACAGACGATCAATTAAGCTTTTCTTGTTTGTCAGACTTCTCAGAACGTACGAATATAGCAGTCCCCTTAAACTGCGAAAACATATTCTAGTAGATTTAGTTTAGCTAACAAATGAGTTTAAAAACTGCGTACAGTTTACAATAACAAATCGTTTGTATTAAAGCCAAATAAATATTCTGTCATTTATAAGGAAATCTATCGAAAATTATGATCCGAATTAAAAATCGCCTCATAATTAAAGTTTGTTAAAATAATTCCCTTCCACTTTTCAAGTGGTGACTTTAGTAAAAAAAAAAAAAAAAAAAGTATTGCTTAAGCACCACAGCTTTCGGACACGTGATTTACATACGCAATTTCATTGGTTATAGCCAAATAAATCTCCTGCAACATTGTCTCCGCCGTAGTGAATGAGCATGACTCCTGGTGCACGCGCCGCGGACATGTATCTGACTCGCCTTTAATATGTTTCCCCGTGTAGACAGATCGTTTCAGAGCCACAGGTATCAAGAAATATTTGTTCGGAGATAAGGTTTAAGGTAGACGGGTCTTTAGTGATCATATATTTAGATACTTTTATAGAGACATTAGGAATGTGGCGAAATGGCCCTGAGAAAATAAAAATCCACTTCACCTGGGTTTAAAATACTTATGAAATGAATATGAAAACGTACTTAGAACAGATTCACATCTTTATTAACATTTTTAAACTCAACAGCCAGATAGAATAGTCTAAGTAAACAATATAATTTTTGTTGCCATTCCAAAAAGGTAAATATAAAACGATATAACTGTATTCATTTCCAACATTCTCCCCACCTTGCAAAATGATCAATATAACTTACAATTGTAAACTAAAATATAAAAGGATTTTAAGTCAATAAAGTCATACAAGGAATAAAGTTCCAAATTCTCAATAAAATTCATAAGTCCAGTTTTTGTGGAGGATGTACTTCTCTACTAAGACGAGTTTTTCTAAAACATCTTGGATTACTTATTTCCTGTTCTTTGATATGCGCATATTGAAGCTTTTGATCGTTTTGTTTTACTTTATAAATTTGCTTGTCTTCTACATTATTCCCCATGAAAGGGAGTTTCTCTGAATTATTGTTTAGTTCGAAAGGGAAGAGGCGTTGAACTGGCCTAAGTACAACTCCAGAAGATGTTCTTAGCTTCACAAGACGTGTGATTTTATCTTTTCCTGGGAACAGTTCAAGTACGCGACCCAACATCCATTCTATTCATTTCTTGTTATCATTTCCGATGAGAACAATGTCATTCAATTTAATTATTCCTCTTTTACCCTTTGCAATGTTTCGGAGAAACCCTAGATATTCCTTCTTAAAACGATTTCTAAGTCCTTCTCTAACTTGTTATAAATATTTCCATCTTTCTATTATGCTCATAGAATTAATTTCATTTAAATCATACACATTACTGCCAATTAAGTTTTGTAAACATAGAAGGTTTTAACCGTGACTAATCATTACCTTCCTCCGACAGGTAAGTCAAAGGTCTGTTGTGCATTAGGCTTTCACATTCGCACAGGAGGGTTAGAAATTCTTCATATGCTAAGCAAGCGTGTTTCAAATTCTTTCGGAGGAGACCCTTTAAAATTCTTAGAAACCTCTCCCAAAATCCTCCCCACCATGACGCAATGGGAGGATTGAACTTCCATTTTATTTTCATTCAGATACACTTTCTTTCCATATCTACCCAAACCAACTCATTCATAGCTTTATTTAAACCTGCGAAATTCGAACCATTGTCTGAATATATGACTTCAACTCGACCTCTTCGTCAAATAAAACGTCTAAATGCATCTATAAAGACGTTTGTACTTGAAGTTATTAATTCAAGATGAACAGCTCTAAAAACTGCACACGTGAAAATTACTATCCAAGCTTTTAAACTCCCTTTCAATAATACTGGGCCAGCGATATCGATTCCTGTCATTTGAAAAGTTTGTAAGGTTTATCCTAAGTTTATTAAGTTATTTTAAATTTTGTATCTTTCCTAGCTTATTCTAATTTCGGCTTACAATTTCCTGCCAGAATGTAATTTCAGAATCGCAGTAAATGCAAATGAGAAAGAGTACTATTTAAATCGATACTTCATCGACTTCTAGAGAGACAGTCTGATTCCCTGACTAGCGCGTGTTTGCCTTTGGCTACGTTCTGTCTTAGTTACTACGCCCGGCCATACCTTAGGCCCTTGCTTGGCTTCGCTGATTAAATTAATCTTAGGGGTCAACTTATCAGATTCTGATAGCTTCGGCTATACCTTTCAGATAGTTTAGTTAAGCTAGTTTAGTTTAATTTAAATTCATTATTATTTAAGTTAAAGCCCGAGTGGCGGCTTTGTGTAAAGTTCCAAGTAGGAATTGATTGTAAATATTCTGAAAAATAAAGGGTCGTGAACTCTATTTAAGTCTTACGCGTTTTGTTCACGCACTTAAGCGATTATTCTCTTGTTAGTGTTCGTGGGGTTCTAAGTTAGAACTTTAGAATTAAATAAGTAAAACCCCACATTTGGCGCATTCTCATTTTCCACCAGTCTTTTATTACATCGTTTACTTTCTTCAATTTCTTCGATGTATTCTGAAGTCTTTTTTCAGCAGCCTTAAGATTAGATTGTAAAGAAGGGCAACCATCAATCCATGGAAGACGTCTACATAACGATCAGTATATTCATTTCGTTTGGTAGTATAGTATTCTAAAAAAAATATTTCACGACTTCTTTATCTTTTACTTCCTGTGTAATTCTTTCAACAGGATCTGATACCTAGTGTTTCTAACTTCCAAAATTTCGATGTTTCAATAGAGCATTGCATTGAAATAAGTAAACAGGAAAAAACAGACTTTGAGGCGTAACTACTACCTGAGCGAGTCCAACCTAAAGTGGTTCCGACGGTCACTAAATTCTTTTCAACAGAAACCACATCAGGTGTTACAATTTTTGCCCAAGCGTCTGCGCCTAATAGTACCTGGATATCTTCCGAATATTGATTATCTTTTAAATAATCACTTATCTCAATTCCTTTACTTTTAAGGATTTGATAAATCTTCTTATTTTTAAATCTTGTTACTCTAGTACAAATCTGATCAGATCCAGTAACATCAAAACCAATTTTAGAATCAAGGCTTGGTAACTTAGTTTTGTACATGTGTCGAGAACGAAATCCTCTTACCATCGAACAATACTTACGATAAAGTTACCTTGCCCTATGGTGTCAAATTACATTCTTTTGCACACGAATTCTTAATATAATTTTTCTGAGAGCCTGAATTACATAATACTCTCAGTGGATATGTTTTATTATCAATAACAATATGTGCAATCAGAGTTTTAAATAGGAAACGGAATATTTAGATGCCATAGATAAAGTTTTAACGACTTCTGATTCATTTTCATTCTGAGACTTTTTATCATTTTTATAGTTTTTAATTTTGGAACACATTATAGAATAATGCTGACCTTTGCACACAGCACGTCTTACAAATCTCGACATTTTGAACTCATATGACCTATTTTTAAACATTTAAAACAGACACATCTCTTCTTCAGTATTTTATTACGTTCAGCAATTGAAGAAACAGCAGCTGTAGGACAGTCTTGGAAACTATGACTTTTTCTATCATAAAAAATGCAAACTCTTTCTTTAATTCGAGAATTCTCTGTTGAAACTAAGGCAGCAGCCGTAGGAATATCTTTATTTCTGCTCTTAATTATCGAATTACCTTTAGTTTCGCCATCAAAGGAAAATTTTCTTTCGTCATTAAAAGAAACTTTTCTAAGTTTTAATCTTTCTTCACCTTCTTTTTCTATTTTTAAAAATTCCAATAACTCGCATAAACAATCATCAGGATTTTTAGTCGAAGTCTTTTTAGTTACCCGGTGTCTTTCCCAGATCTTAAAAATGTTTTCTGGAATAACTAGGGACAATAATTCACGAACATAGAATTCTATTAAAAATTCTTCCTTCTCATATCTAGATTTTAAAACCTCTATAGCTTTCTCATAATTTTCTTTTGAAGGTGGGAAACCTTCGAATAATTTTTGCGCTGATGACCCAAGTTTCATACTAAGTCTCAAATATTCAAATTTATCTTCATTTGATAAAGAATGATCATTATCAATTTTGGTAAACTGTCCCCAGTAACCAATCCAGTTTCTTAAATTTCCATCAAATTTTGTTAATTCCATCTTAGGTAATTTTATCTGAGTTTTGAACCGATTCTGAGATAGAGCTTCAACCTTAAATCTTAATTCGTACTCACCGCATTTTGCCATTTCCTGTTTCACTTTATCTTTTTTCTTTCAGAAGTTCTTCTAAGTGAGTGGAATTTAGAATTAATCCTTTCATATTTTATTTTTAATGCTTCAAAGCTTGCTTTCAGTTCTGTTTTATCCCCTCTATTGGAGGTAAGTTCTTCTAAGCTACTTGCTTCAGCTGTGAACAATCGCACAAGAGCCTATCGTTCTGCCATATCCATCGTTTATCTTTAACTCGAAAGAGTCCTGTCAAACGGGTGCCAGTATGTGGCGAAAGGGCCCTGAGAAAATAAAACTCCACTTCACCTGGGTTTAAAATACTTACGAAATGAGTATGAAAACGTAGTTAGCACAGACTCACATCTTTATTAACATTTTTAAACTCAACAGCCAGATAGGATATTCTAAGTAAACAATATAATTTTTGTTGCCATTCCAAAAAGATAAATATAAAACGATATAACTGTATTCATTTCCAACAAGGAATTTTTGGTAGCAGGAGATGTGAAAAACGAGCAGCGCCTTCGCCGGGAGACGAAACACGGACCGTTAGGTTAGGCGTCGAGCGAACTGACCACTACACTACGAAGGCATGCGAAAGAAGCGGGAGAAATACCTTATACTTTAAATAAATTTAGGTCGTTATTTCTTATTGAATACATCTCTGATCGATATTATATACCAGCTGTCATATTCTTTCGGATACCAGAAAGGATGTTTGCTTGTATATGTACAGTGTCCTTGCAATATTTTTACACTTAAAATACCATCGAATCAAAAGCTCCCCCAAAGTGCTGATGATAGGGTAAGATGATAAAAACCCTTGGATCCGTCTACCGACTAGGTATTGTCTTTCTGAATTAAGATGGAATTCCTCTGACTCATACCTATAAAATGCCAAGAACTCGGCCATCGGCTGGGACTACGCCTTGTGTCTGGGACAAGAAAAAATTCGTAAACGTTAATCCATATTACGCTTAAATCAGGAGGCTTCTTTGTTTTAATAACAACAATCAACCCCACTAAGCTGATAGATATTATCATAAAGTATGCAATATTACTAGCAGTTCTGCAAGGTAACAAGTAGCTACGTTGCGCATTAAAGAATAAATAAACATGTAAAAATATTATCACGCATCACTTCTGGGCACTTTTTTTTTGTAATATAATATTGTTACGGATCTCCTATTTATTTAGCTATTTATTTAAAACTGTAATTAAAATTGCTTTATTTTCTTGTGCAACGCAGACGATTTTTGAAGACGAAGCTACGTCGGAAAAGTAAAAATAAAAGAGAGCGTGCATTTAATATTTAATAAATAAATATCTCGTAATTGCTGTTGCTATCTAGAAAAATCGAAAAAAATAGCTCTTACCAGAATATTCTAGTGAATAATTAAAAAGCTTATAAAAGCCGAATTAAAACACCTCATCTCAGTTGCAGCTGTTTAAGCGAACTGTTGTGGTCTTTACTACGAAGCCTGTCTAATATACCTAGATGACATCATCATCGTCCGAAAGAGTTTCGAAGAATATCTAGAAATTCTTAGAAAAGTGCTTCAGAAACAGAAAGAAGCCAATCTAAAGTTGAGTCCCGCTAAATGCAAATTATTCAGACAGCAAGTGACTTACCTCGGACATATCACCCCTGCTGAAGGTGTGCTCACGGATCCTGAAAAAGTGTCAGCAGTTAAAGATTGAAGACATCCCGAAAATATCCACCAGATGAGAAGCTTTCTAGGGCTTTGCACCTACTATAGGAGATTCATGAAGGATTTTTCATCCATCGCAAGACCCCTCCACAAGCTGACAGAGAGCAAGCAAAAGTTCGTGTGGACAAAAGAATGTGAGAATGCATTTAAGAACCTGAAGGAAGCCTTAACATCTGCTCCAATCCTGACGTATCCCCAGTTCGACAGACCATTTATTCTCGACACGGATGCGAGTAATGAAAGTGTCGGCGCTGTTTTGTCCCAAGAAATAGAGGGCCAAGAACGTGTAGTGGCTTACTGGAGCAGGTGCCTGTCTAAGCCGGAAAGGAATTACTGTGTCACCAGGAAAGAGTTGCTCGCCATAGACAAAGCAGTAGAACATTTCCATCATTATCTATACTGCAGAAAATTCCTGCTCCGCACGGATCATGCATCATTGGCCTGGGTTTTAAATTTCAAGAACCCTGAAGGACAAATTTCCAGATGGATACAGAGACTCCATGTGTATGACATCGCTATCCGTCATCGAAAGGGATCATCACATGGGAACGCAGACGCCCTGTCTAGAAGACATTACCCAGAAAACTGCTGATATTATTTCAGGGTCGAAGGTAAATACAAGCTGCTTAATTAGATCGCACGACAAATTACAACATCAACATCGGCTCATCCAGACCCATGGAGGGACAAAGAAGTCAGAAAAGACCAGCTGGAAGACCGTGACACCAAACCCATAATTGATTTAATGTAGACCTCAAAAAGAAACCCTACCTGGCAGGTCATTTCGAGCTATAGTCCCACGACAAAACAATATTGGGCTCCCTGGAACTCACTCCATATTCCAAACGGCGCCTTGTACCGAAAATTCGAATCGGATGATGGAAAGGCATTACGATGGCAGCTGCTACTGCCAAGATCCCGGCACTAGATTTCCAGGTTCGGAGGGGCTCTTCAGTTACATTCCGATCAGAGAAAGAATTTTACCTCGTCTGTAATCAAAGAACTCTGCAAGTTACTCCACGTTGACAAAACCCAAACGACGCCTTTACATCCCCAGTCGGACGGCATGGTAGAGAGGTTTAATCGAACCATTCTCAATAACCTCTCATTAGTGGTTTCCAGAAACCAACAGGACTGGGACAAGAAGTTACCACTGTTGTTAATGGCTTACCGCAGGGCTGTTTACGAGACTACCGGCTATTCCCTATCTCAGATGCTCTTCGGTCATGACTTTCGTCTGCCATGTGATCATTAGTTTGGTCGCCTTCCGGATGCGCCTTCATCGCCTGAGGAATACATTCAAAATATCCAAGCCCGATTTGAAATGATGCACAACTTTGAACGAGAGCGAGTCAACTCGGCGACGGAGAAGATGAAGACTCGCTACGACACGAGAGCTATTGGACATCGTTTCAACGTAGGAGACAAGGTGTGGTTGTGGAATCCGACTCGACTGAAAGGGCTCTGTCTGAAACTACAGTCAGTTTGGGATGGTCCGTACACAGTCCTAAACAGGCTGGATCACGTCGTGGTTCGGATCCGTAAGTCATCGAACTCTAAGCCTAAAGTCGTCCATTACGAGAGGTTAGCTCCTTAAATATTGTCATAGTACGTAGTGTATATAATTGTAAATAGTAATGTAAATATTATAAGACCATGGTCCTTTTTGTATTTGATTTGTATTTAGTATTTGATAATATTCTATTTGTATTTAGTATTTGATAATATTCTATTTGTATTTAGTATTTGATAATATTTGATTTGTATTTAGCGTTTGATAGTATTTGATTTGTCGAAAGTTACTTATTGCACTTATTGTTGATTTTGTTATTGCAATGTAATGTGTATTATTGCATTGATACGTTAGTTGTCAGTTTGGCTTCATCTCCAGGGATTGTACTGTCCGGAACGTGCAGTCCTTGAAAAGGGGGCAGGGTTACGGATTTCGTATTTATTTAGCTATTTATTTACAATTGTAATTAAAATTGCTTAATTTTCTTGTGCACCGCGGACGATTTTCGAAGACAAAGCTACGTCGGAAAAGTAAAAATAAAAGAGCACGTGCATTTATTATTTAATAAATAAATATCTCGCAATTGCTGTTGCCATCTAGAAAAATCGAGAAAATAGATTTTACCAGAACATTCTAGTGAATAATTAAAAAGCTTATAAAAGCCGAACTAAAACACCTCATCTCAGTTGTAGCTGTTTTAAGAGAACTGTTGCTTACTTAATGCTGTGATTGATTGTAGCGAATTCGCTGTGAGATAGAATTAGTTTCTCTGTTTTTGAATTAAGTTCTGTTTAACGTTTGAGATATTGTGATATTGTACGAATATCGCTGAGGAAATATTTCAGTATTTTGTTTCATTTCTTGTGAAAAGAATAAATTTTATTAACTTTTTAACGACTTGTGCATTCAATCCATTACGAACCCGTACGTAGCAATGTTTTGATAATAATGCTAAAAATAATTTTTTATAATAATGTATAAAATAATTTCATGTCATTCTAAAACTTTAAATTTACTCTACATTTTCCGAAACGTCTTGAAAATATAAAGTTATTTTCGGCTTGATTTTCCTAGTTGTTCCTTAATTCATGAGAACCAGTTTGTATCCCTTTTTAATAAATAAAATAATTTTTAATTAATAAAATTTAGGAGTGTCTTGTAGTAAACACATTTTACTACTTGGGATGTTCAGCAGTCAATTTAAAATATTGCTAAAAGCAATTTTGAGCCCGATAAATTATCGATTGATATTTGTAGTCAATAGCAAATCATTACTTCTCAAAAGCAATTCGAGCTTAATATCGCAGGCTATATAGAGCTCTAAAAATAAATATCGCATGTTATTGCACAGTTTTATTACAATAAATAAGATATAAAATAGTATTGAATCAAATGTTAAGCTATTAAATTATATTAATTACGTTTTAGTTATTTTGCAGTTTAACTTTTTTAATAACTTTTTCTATTAAATCCCAGGTTTAATTGTTAATACTCCTATAAATTATTATTAAATAATTTCAAAATAATTATTAACTTTCCTATAAAGTTGTTTTATAATTTGTCCTTTTTAAAACATTTTCCAAGGATTATTGGTTATCTGGGAAATTTTTATTGGGAAAGGGAAGAGGAATAAATAAATAAAATAAAATACTGAGAACATTTTCTATCAATCTGCTCAGAATTTTATTTCAATTACGATATTACAAAAATAAGAATCAGAAGAAAAAAGCGAAATTTTCAAAAACGAAATATTGAAGTAGAGAGTACATAGTGCAGAATTTATTTGAGGAAAGGTAGTTCCTATCAAAATCTGAGAATAAATGAAAACTTCTAATAACATTTCTGTGCTTCACACATATTAACACAGGTTATGGCAACGGTTTTGTGAGAATTTTGTGTTTAGAAATGCCAAACATCGTGACAATAATATTTTGCATTATTTGAAAGTATTGATGCTGCCAGCTTAATACTTCCTTACAGTTACTGATAGTTTTTATTGACATTATATTATAGAATACGTGCAGCGTTGTTTTCGTTCTCTTAATTTTGTAAAACAGAATTTGTTTCAATGCTGTAATAGCTTTTTTTTATAATTAAACTAAAATCTGCTGGTTTACATAATCGATTTTATTTGAGTACGAGAAATGAAAGGAGGAAAATACAAAAGAAAGGATGAGTAAATAAACATGTGCAATTTCCACAAAAGGCCGTAGAAATTTGCACGTACGACTTTTTTAAATATATACATTCTTCAATTTAATGACTTTTGTATTATTTTACCATATAGTTTTGTTTTTTCAATATATAGACAATATAATTATCGTAATGAAATAACACTAATTTCTGAATCTAAATTCACTTACAAACAATCATAATTTTGTAAAAATTTTCTCACTTTATTAAAATGGATAGTGTAAATGGAAGAAAACGTAACACATGAAATTTACATTGTCACAGAAATACGTATATTTCTATTTTTTGGGCAACCTGGTAAAAATTCTACTCGTAAGTCTACGCTCTTTTTTTTAATACCTCGAAAGACAAAAGTTTTCTCTGGAGCTAAAATAACCGAATAACAGCCAACTGTAAGTCACGGCTTATACACTCAAACGAGTAACTCCAACAACATTTTTTAAAAGACAGAAATAGAATTTGACAAAGAAAAGTGCAGCTGCTTTGGCGAACTTCACTTGTAAGTCATCTACTAGAACAGTTCGAGGGAAAAAAGTGTTTCTGTAAAGAAGACTGTCAATCTGTTTCGAAAAAAAGACTTTCTCTTCTATTCGTTGTATCCAAAGGGCAAGGGAAGAGAAACGCATTCCAAGTTCAGTTTTTCTCCCTTTTTTTAATGCAATATCCATTACGCGTAAATTGGAGACCTAGCAATTTAAAAGCGTTCAATATATTTCAGAACCTGTTTAACCGAAATATTATTATGCATGATAAAGCGTGATGTTTGGTTTTCAATCATGAGCCAAAAATAAAACCATGACATACACGGTTTTCTTAAAAATAATTATACGACTAGATTTTAAAGCCAAAAAAAGGTTTAGAAAGGAACTGAAATCATTGGTTATCTGAATGCATAAATAAAAATAAACCATCTTTCCTCACTCCTCCAATTTCAACATACAGAAAGTAAAAAAAGTTAGGGGGGTTGGACAGATCTGAGTTAGTTCCTTCTAAATTCAAAGGTTTTCTGAAAAAAAAAATTACATCTATCTAACGTTTAATTTTAAGGAATTTTAAATTTAAGTTGTGTCATTTTAATGACATGCTGACAGAAAATGAAACTTTTCTTATTACTAAAAGCATTCCTCATTCTGTTACTATTTAAGTTAACAAAGGATTTTGTTTTTTCTAATCGCTATCAGAATCTTCTATTCAAATATTTTGTTATTCTTACTTTAAAAACCTCATTTAAAATTTTAGTCCTCAAATTAATTAAGTTCTTTTTCAGTGTAATTTAATATAACATCGTCCAGACTAAAATAACTTGCAAAATTTTCAGTTTAAGAATATTAGTTGTTCATGCGAAAAAACGAATTGTCATATTAATAAATAATCATTGTTATTCATTTATTTATGCTTTTAACTCTAATTCCTTTAAAATTATCAAAAAGACCTCTTCACTTGATAAATTAGATATCATTGAAGACTTTCATAGTTCTCAAAACCTATCAAATTTCGTAATGATTTTAATTTCAATACAGTTTCCTTTTGAAGTATTTAAAAGTTTTTTAAAAAAAAATTAAGGTTTTCATTCCCACGTTCAGTAATACTACAACAAATATCACTACAATTGTTTTTCTTTTATTATTTAAGTATTTTATTTCTTTATTTAAACCATATAATTTAGGCGCTCGGTCTAGAATGTATGCTTTTAAGAAGTAGACTTTTGTCTATCTCCCTTGAAATGTTTTTAAGTAAAGGACAAGTTTTTCAATAAAACCAGCTTCGGTCTAAGAATGAGTTTTCTCATTTTTAAATTTTAGACTAATTCTCTACTGTGTAACTTTTATATTGCATTAGGTAAATATTCTCTTATTTATAACTGTATCCTAAAGAGAGTAGCTTTACATTTAAAATACGTACAAATGGACGCATTTCTCTTTCTTTATTATGTTTTTAAGTACTGTACATCAAAGAAAAACAGATTCTCATTTATTGTGGCACTCAGATCCTGGTACTCCATTCAGTAAGAATGGCCTTTGATATCTCTGTTTTATTTTAATATCAATAAAAATATTACATCTAACGACAAGGCAAATTAAGGAATTTATAAATACTATTTCTTTTAGCAAATGATTGCAGTCATCGTTTTTTGTTTCCTGTATGAAAATTATGGTGCTTTCACAGATCATATTTTAAATAAAACGCAGTTGAGGACTCCCTAGTCAAACTTTCACGACCACACAGCTTTTCATTTTGTTCCTATATTTAAGGTACGTATCCATTCAATGTTACCACTATCCTTTCCAAAACGAAATATATCATCAAAGGCATAGCAGCTTACGAGTAGATTTGACGTATTTTCTTATGATAAGCAAAGACTTGATAAAACGTGTGAGCTAGTACGTCTCGAAGACTTAAAAAAAAAAAGAGGATACTCATCAGAATTTCCAGTGTAATAGGCCAAAGCTTTGAGAAAAAGAAAAAATACGCTTCTCTTACAAGTATTGCACGAGGCTCTGTGATGGATTTCAAATTAAATATTAAAATCGTGTAAAGTAAGCTTTAATTGATCTGCATGATAAGTTATGTGCGTCATAAACGTACTAATATGCACAAGGCGGCTTCAACATTCGAAATGGTTTAATGAATTATATTAGCCAAAGAGTAATGTATAAATGCTGCAGATGTCTTTTTATGATGCCCAAAATTTCTTTCTCAATCAGACTTACAAACATTTAATGCTAATTTTGGTGACCAGATTTGTATAATTCAGTCTTCCGCTTTTGTCCACAGACTCACTCACGCAGATTATAAAATATTTATAACAACCAAACTGCTGGCTCTGCAGCATGCATGAAAATTCGTATTTTATTTCAGCTAATAGTTTTAAATAATATTTGAAAACTTTTAATGAACTCTAATTTTGCATGCACTTTTGTCGGTATCCATAACTCGAGCTTCTTATTAATTAATCAGCAAATTTTCATTTGCATTTTTCACTTTTATAGCATTAGCGTGATAACTTCAGGTATCATTTTTCGCAAATAAGACTTCTCTTTTCTACCGAATTTTACTTAGTTGTTTATTTCAGATGCCCGATTCATAAGCTGATCTGCTTAAAGAAGAAATTTCCTTATATCAGATACATATATATATATTTCCTTATTATCAGATTACAGAGCCTCAGAAAGGTATTTTGACATATTTTACTTAACATATCAATTTTTTTTAGAAAAAACGTGCGATATAACAAGAATATTTCTCAAATATAGAAGCTGTGTGCACACTTTTTAAACGACTTTGATTTGCTATAAAAATCACCAGCTTGGAAAAATAAATGTGTGGGTTATACTAGTCTAACTTTTGTGTGAAACTGGAGAGTAGTGACTGTACAGAAGAAGGGTTATAAATGTACAATGCTCTAACTCGACGCTAACAAACTACGCCTCTGCTTGGGCGGTAACTGAAACAGTAAGGGCTATGAAGATTTGAAGATATTCACAAGTAGTAGAATTACGCTACATGGCTCAGACTGTCCTGTTTCCTAACAGAGCGTTGATAATATAGTCGCAGCAAATTAATAGCTGTTACGCCGCGTTTGCTAGGAATAAATGCTAAGCCGAAGCTCACGCTACAACAAGCACAGAGTTTGCTCACACTCTCTAACTTTCCCTTCTAGAACTTAGTACCTAAACCTTTTCTCCCACTGGTAGACTTTGCATTACTTCACGCTCGCTACCAAATTTATTCTGGCATTGACAATTAGGGGAATGAAGGCTTATAGGAAAGAACACAAACTTAAATTTAATTGGTTATTTAAAATAAATATAAATCCCTACAGGTGCAACTATATTTTTTAAAGTGTAAATTATCGTTTGCTATTTGATAATTTTGTTTTCACGTAAAATAGCGCTTTCAAAGAAGAAATGGACGGAAAGCTATGTTTTTCCTTCTTCCGAAGACAAATATTCGTATCTAGTTATAAAAAAACTATGTAAAGCCATGGTTTTTCGATATCTAATATAGGTCTATATCTACTATAGGTAACATTGTCAGTAAGAAAGGAAAAAAATCAAAATTTGGCTTTAAGGAGATAAATTTTTCAAAATGTACATATCCAAGGGGAAAAAATGGAATGTTTCGAATTTAGCAAAGGTAAGAACTTTAATGTTAAAAGGAAATCTTCGAAGTCAAAGGACAGTTGCATAATCATTAAAATGCTCAGCGTCAACTGTAAACAAAGTGATTAATGCTGATTTGAATCTTAAAATGGGTGAAAAACATAATGTGGTCTTTCTCCACGATATATTGCCGAATGCAGAATGCGCTGCAGAATTCTCTATGAGAAGCAGTTATTCGGACAAAAAAGAAAAAAATGCTCTCAAAATAGATGAATCTCGGAGATATTTAAATGATCGCAATAAAAAGAGATCAATTTATTATCATAAAAGAGAAGAAAATAATCTTAGAACATGGTTCAAAGAATATAAAGAAAGTTTTTCAAAGGAATTGTTGAGTTTTGATATAACGACAAGTAAAAATTGAAGAGTGTGCAGAAAACTGTTAAGATCAACTCCAGATATTATCAGGAACATACTTTATACCCGATTTTCAAATATGAAATGCCTTATCTTTACTACAGGGCCATCAATTAGTATAACTGCATCAAGACAAAGCAAGTAGCCGCCCGCCAATGTCCACTGTTAATTTCCTCGAAAAAATGGAACACGAAACATGTATCAAGGCCATACCTTTCACTTATATCTCTATTAAATTTCCTGCTGTATCATCTACGGATATTTGTGCTTTTGGGCTTTTAAAAACCGGATTGTCCAGATGTCGACCTACAACCATCCTTGGACTTTGGAAAGCTGTTCATGAGGAATGGGCTAAAATACCTCTTCTGCTACTAAGAAAAGCTTTATTATCTTCAAAGTATTCTAGAAAGATAGTGAAGAATAAGGATTATCAAATGAAGCATTTAAAACACAAAAGAATTAGGTAAACTATTTCTGTAAATACAATGAAATTCGTCTACAAAATGTTCGAACAGCCTTAGTATATTTACAGTTAAAATTCAACGAAAAATTAAAAATCGAAAGGTCTATTCCTCTTTATAATTTAGTACACTCCAAGTACGGAGATCTAATTTTTTTTCCGTGTTTTCTGCGATCGGTCAAGGTTTTCGGTAGAAAAGAACGCAGAGCTTTTAAGGGTAAGATTTAGTAATGTGAATGCGTCTTTGTTTATTCAAAGTTAAAAGTTTCAGTATCCGAGCTCCAGAACGTTTACGAAGCGTTGAAAAATTATCTACAATGTTCTGTGGTTTCCCAAGAGGATTGTTTCGGAGGAGATAATGTGAGACTGTAACTTTAGCTGAGTAAAAAAATTATAAAAATCAGTCTCACTATTTTATTTACATATCTCATAGTTATCCCATGGAATATTTCTGATAAAAAGAGCAGAGGGAATGAAGAAGTACGGTTGCCTCTGCTTCAACACAAAATCAAGATTTAAAATGATACATGTGCGTATGCGTTATCGATAAAAGGGAGCCAAGATTTGCCTATCCACAGTTCAGAGCTTTTTCTCCGAACGTTTTCTTTAATCTTTTCAGAATTGCATAATAATACTAATAATTTATTCTGCACACTTCTGGAAAATTTTCGTGAACGGTATTGCACTCTATGTCAAAAAAGACCATCAATAAGTGTCTGATTTCCGATTTGACCTCCCGCAATTTTTCTCGGTCTTGGGAAAACTTTTACAAGCCATAATGAAGATCTGGCTTTTGTTTGTTGAGAAGGTATTGCCCTACATCTCATTACCAGCGATCATTCTTTTCATGAAATTTTCAGCCTCGGCAGTGCAAATTGCAGTGCGTTTGTTTTTCTGATCTTGAGTCAAATCCCGTATACCCAAGAGCAGATGTTGTAGAACGCCATATCATTAAATTATTGTAGAGTTTTCTTAACAAATCTTCCTTGACATGGTCGGAATCTTAATCAGTGTGGACCTGATAATTTGATGTTTCACAACTAACATCCCGTCTTGCACTATGTGATTTTCTTCTTTGGCTATATAATGATATCGAGGTGCACGCGCTATTCTAGCATTATAAATTTTCTACGTATAGCGGGCAAGGTTGGGATTCCATAAGCTTTTTTCCAGGGCTGGGCTAGACACTCTTCAGCTCAACGATTGTCAGCATTAGATTTATGAAATCATTTGAGTAACCTCACACAAAGAAATGAGTGGAGTACATGTAGGCTGATCCTAGTGACCAAGCAAGGTTCTATTCCAACCAATCTATTGAACCACAAGAATTCTTATCAGATGCTGAAATGCTTCAGGTTTGAAGGTAACTTTGCTATAAATGTGGCATATTTTGCCCAAAAATATCCCGTAATTCTCCCAGAAACATTCGAGAAGACTGCTTGTCCAATTGTGTTCATCAATGTTTCATGTGAGAATGCAAATTCATTACTGTCGAGAACCCGCGTTATGGAATAGCTGACGATGTGACCCATTGCTGCAAAAATCAAAGGACAAATTCCATAAACTGGTCGCTCTCTCCTATTTCAGTGACTTGATTCGTTGCATGTGGACGAGAAATTAATTCTCATGCAATACTACTTGCTATATGCTGATTTGAGCGAAACTACTGTCATGCAAAATAGGTGTACTTTGAATTTCTTTCAATTAGGTGAAGAAATCCTTCCAAAGCAATTTTATTTTCAACCGGAAACCTGCCCATTTTCTTAGAATAATAGTTTCGCGCAATCATTGATGTAAATGTTTCATGAACATATGTCGGTTGAAGACTTTTCGAGATAAATAGTACCGCAGCTCTTTGTTGTCATTCGTTGCCCCATAGAGGAGGTACATATCAGCCACTTTGCTTAATGCATATAGAATAAAAATACTACTTTTACGAATGCTAAAATTAGGTTAGGTTATTGAATATGTTAAAGCACACATGCACTACATGCTTAAGGGAAGGAATGCTTTCATATAGGACATAAGAGAAAGTAGATAGTATTCACATGACACATAAGGAAAATAGTGACAGCCAAACATGCAGAAAGTCCGTTTTTGTAGGTTCGAACATGAGTATACTAGTAGTTAGTTGTCTTAGTCACTCGGCCATTGGTAGAGTCATTAAGAACGGAAATTAGTGATAATTATTTTATTTATTTAGCTCAGATAAATTGGGATTTAAATATTGATGTTAAACGGGTTGATGAACAATTAAAAGATTATAAAGTAGTTTATGGAACAAACAAAATAATTCTACTTTTCCTAAATTCAAAGAAAAAGAAGATGAAACAGAAGTATATTCATGATAAGCAATCTTTTCTATTTATTTTGAACACATGCATATATATAACGACGTAGAAATATTGATTACCTAGATGTTGATTCGTAATGAACAGCAAACTTGGCAGCCGAGGTAGATTAAATATTCATTTTTGTTTCAAATACGGCCACAAAAAACTTTGCATTGCTTTTCTTGTCTCAAAATCGTGCCTTTTCACAGCATTTACATTTCTGGTAAGCTTTGCAGTAAGAAGAGAAGCAAAATGCAACAGCCTATTTTTGTTGAAAAGCAAGGTGCTCAGACTGAGTTAGTTTTAGTTACAATGCATTTGATTGGATGCTTAAGAATGCTGCAAATTCATTATTGGCTGTTTGAGTTTTATTTCAATTTATGTCACCAGAATTATGCAAATATTCATATAATATGTAAAAGTCATATGCTATGGATTAATCTAGACATTACGTTGTCTAGAAAAAGCTATTATAAGCAATTGCTATTTTTAGAATAGAAAGGGAAAATACCGTAATTAAAATGAAGATATAAGAGCTATTGCTAATTCATGTACCTATTTTTACTTTATATACGTATTATATTACATTTAGTATAGAAATTTAATCTATGACCTAATTTCAAAAGCAGTTACAGTAGTACAAACTTTGAATATTCTCAGGATGTTATGAATAAGTAATTATGCTCTTATGTTATCCTAATTACGTACATGTTCTACAAGACCTTTTAATAAATTTATTTTAGTTTTAAATAAAAAAAACTTTTATGTCTGCATTATTTGCTGTTTTTATCAATTCTGTGAAATGAGAAAATTTTAATCCTAATTTACTTTATCCAAAGTTAAGTTTAAGATCGCAAATGTTAATTGTCAAGTAATTCTATAAAATATTAAAATATATCCTTTGTTCGGCATTAGATATAAAATATAAACAGTTCAGGCAAAAATACAAATAATTTTCAATAATTTAAGAAAATCTTGGTCTGGCTTGCTGAATTTTGTGAGTTAAGCCGATTTGCAGTTATGTTGATATTTATTTTGCTGATGGATTTATTTTATAACGTTAGCAGATAGGACTTATGTATGAAATAAAAATAGATTTTGCTCGATATGTATTATGACATATTTGATTTAGTAATTGTTTTTAAAACTTATAAAATAAGTACGGAAAATAAATGACAAATAAAGGCGTTATTTTAAGAGATTTTTGACACACATTTTTATCTTACACTTTGATCTGGCATACATCTAGATTAGTTTTTTGTTCCAGATATTGCTTGTGCAAAACATATGTATTCTTTATCAGAGGAAATAATGTAACTGAGATTAGACAAACAATGATAATAACTGCACAAAAGATTAATCTGACGAGGAAAATGGACACCAGAGGAATGAAGGAAGTTTTACGAGAAGGATATTTAGATGTAAAAGCACCGGCTGGAAGTCCAGAAGCAAAATTTTACAAGGTAAATATCAACTTAATTAATCAATCAATAAATCATGCTAAATTAAGAGAAGTAAAATTTAGTTGGAATTCAGACAATTCGATTGCAACTCGCAAAGGAATTTTCGCAATTTTTTTTATCAAAAAATTAATGTTATGCCTCTGGAAAAAATAAGACAGGATTTTAACCATTAAATACATACTACATAAATTCAGATAATCTAGTTACCATTATAGCAAATTTGGTTAAAAAGTTAGCACTAACATTAATACCGTTTAGATAATTTTTAACTTTTCGGTATGTGAGACGAGGACAATAATAAAAATGCTCAAAGATTGAACCGTCCAAAATTTTCTTCAGATTTAATCATGAATATTGAATAAGGTTTTAGAGGTGGAAATAGTATATGATATAGTAAAAATAACATATTTCAAAGCAAAGGTAATAAAGAAACCTTTTTTAAATAGCTCTCACTTTGTAAGCATTTTAGGTAGAATACGTGTACCAAATATGACCAGATTTTACAAAATACAACGAGAGAATTAAAATAAATTTGCATTTAATTTAATTTATAACAGCTTGCAGTCCACAATTAGATTTTGGTTTGGAGTTTATTTCTGTTGACTGTGTTGTTAAGAGTAAGGCTGATATCGATGAGCCACCTCCATTATTTTCCGATTATTCGTAGTAGAGGCTACCTGTTGGCTATTTAGTATACTATATGAAGCTTGTAAACGGTCATCTTGATTGAAAGTTCAGCCACACTCAAACAAGGTTGCTTTAAAGAAGGTATGTTTCTTATACTTTTCTTCTAATTTATCACTGTAAAGAAAATATAGATATCAGTAAGACGTTAATAGTGTTTTATTTTTTTATTGATAACATTTAAAACTGCGTTCAGTCAGCATTATTTCGCTATATTAACAATCGTTGTTTGCTTTGTTATAACCCAAATCATGGACGTATTACATACCGATTGCTAGTTTCCTTCAATGAGACAGACTGCGTTGCTATGCATGCCCAAGCGTGGAAACCATATCGAGGCTAATATTTTGTAGCGTTTTCAAGTTCAAGAATAAAATATCGGTATATCTGATTTAATAAAAAGCTATCAGGAGTAACGAAATCTATACTTAGATAATGATCTCATTTTCTTTGTGATAAAATAATTACAAGCTGTTAACCTAATTTCAATCTAAACCGCAGTATCCCTAATTCACGTGTAAAATTAATATTTTATTGAAATTATTGGAACAATTTCCATTACTTCTTGCGTAATTTATGCCTATTTGTAGTTTTAAAATTGTATCTGCCCAATAAATAGAGTAAGGAACATGCATAGTGTAGGAACTAAGAAAATTAGCAAGTTCAATGGTAGGGTAGCGTAATTCTTACTGTTGTTCTCAGAACTTTCAACAATGCGCACTTGTTAAAGATTTTAAAGTAGTTTAGCCAATAGAAGTCAGACATTAAATTTATGACACATATGAAGTCAGAAATTAACATATTTTTGCGATCCGATAGTAACTTTGTACTTTTCTGTCGTACATCTATGATTTTGATGTTAACTTTAATAAAATCGGGGCCACCACTCTGAAACAACGACTCCAAACTTTTGAACCGGAGAAAGACAGTTAAAGGCAAAACTTTCATTGCTTTCAGTAAATAGGCCTATCAATTTCAACGAGTATTCCTGGTTCTGTACTGTCTGTTGCAATGCCTTCAAAGAAAACTAGATTTATTTAGAACTAATCTATCTGTAAAGTGCGAGTGCATGAGAAGTGTACTGGTGTCAGAAAGCGGATCAAAATGCATTATTGCGAAACATGCAACTGAACTCATCAAGAACGAATAATTGATGCAGTAATCTGTGTAATATTTACAGCCTAATATTAATAGTAGGCTTAATAATTATTTTATGTTATTTGAAAGTTTTTAAGTTATTGTTATTGTTCTTTTTATAATAGACAACTATAAATTACCCTCAAATTCTCCTTTTCATTAGACTGTTTCTAATAAACGAAATTCAATGTTATTTCGTAGATTCTCACATTAGGCCTATTTTATGATTATAAAGACTAAACTAAAATCCGACTCTTGATACCTTGTGAACCACGTGAAGCTATCAGTACGTTTCAATGTATTTTCAGTGGTCTATTTTGGTTACTAATCATGTTAAAAAACGTTTTAAACATTTTATCGAATTTATTAACATGATACTGTATGAAAAAGAAAATAGCTACCGGCCCATTCTTTGAAACTCCCCGGCTCAATGAAGGAGACCATTTTCCTTCATTGGGCCAATGGCACTTACTTTTATTTTTCTAATAGTTGCTGAACAACTCATAATTATAACGTCTATTCCTAAGTGTGTATAGTATAGAAAGTAATAGTTACATTAACATGTAGAAAACCGTAAAATTGCTAAATTTGAAGATTTTAGGGATCATTTTGTAAAAGTGGCCCATCGACAATAACTTTCCCCTACTATTATATATGAATAATGATTTTTTCTAGTAAGTAAGCAAAATAGATATCATAATAGCTGTTCTATTAGTTGCTCTCTTGACGTGTGATTACAAATGGCATTATCTATGAAACATATTAATTAGAACAAAACTTGCAGAAGCATAATTATCTTTTTTTTGCCCTTACTGTAATAATAAAATACAGTGGGGTCCTATTTCAATAAAAGGAACTAAGGGATTGCTCTAGAGAACATGAAACATGATATGTAAAAATAAAACTACAGTTTGTTTTGTTGTTTGGTGTTCGCTTCGAAGTACCTTTTATTGTCTTCCTTAAAGAAGTTCAGAAGCTCAGATTTAGACTAAATGTTATGTCAGTTCGTAAAATTTATTTTTAAGGACAGTAACATGGTTTTCCCTCCTTCCTGATAATATCTAGTTCAAGTTAGCTTTCTCCTGAAATTAAAATACCACTAGGTAAATAATTATTAAATGAAAGTATACGAAAGAAATATAAGTTAAGGATTTACACACTGAGTGAATCGACGGCTAGTGTTTATATGGCCCACCAGCGTTATAAAAGCTGAACACTGATAGTTGAGCGTAGGTTCAAATCCTGGCGAAAGGGCTGGCTGCCATAGTAGTCTTTGTTCTTTTCGCCATATATAACTTGAATAGTAGCCAGGTTCCTTTAGAAATCATGAAGGCATCCCTGTTCTTTGTGATAAAATAATTACAATTTGTGATTAAATAATTCCCTACCAGAATTCAACTACTTAGGCACATATCATTCGCTTTAACTATACTGCTCTATCGTCATGTTTTGCCCATAACTTAAATAATCCTGATACATCTTCCTCTTGCTCGTTAGAAATGATGTTTTCAGGGTAAACGACAAAATTTCAGCTTAGCTGCTGCTACCATTTAAAAAAGGGAGAGGGGAGACTTAATTTGTCTTAAGATAATTTGATGTTTTCCAAAATTTTATGTTATTATTTTTAGCTAGAAAATTTCGTATCAGATTACATGTCTCAACTAAAGGCTACCCTTATATCATTGCAACGGTTTTGATCTACAAAATGGCGGCCCTTCTGGATGTAAACCGAACTAACCGTAACTTTAGATTTCACCATATTAGAAAGCTGACATGAACTAATTTAAAAATAGACAATAAATCTGTCCATTATTTAAAAAATACCACATGCATTCAGTAAATTAAGTAATACAAAAATAAGAAGCTTCGAAAAATTAATTTTAGACTATAAGAGAAACAGTGTAAAAAAATATATTTGAGCAATTTATATGAAAAGAATATATCGTATTTACGCGTGCATAGACTGCATTTTTTTTACTCGAAATGTTTTACCAAACTTACAATGCGGCTTATACATGAGAAGGCGAATAACTTTAAAGTAATTTATTATCATTGCTTATCTTTTAGGATTATAAGACTTTCAATCAATGTCTTCATGAGAAAATGATCTTTATTTATTGTTTTGATCTTCATTTTAAAACTCACAGTCATTCTTTCCACCATGATGGATACTCCGCTGTCATTCTGTGAAACTACTGCATATTTCAGGATGTTTTCTCAAGAGTGCGCATTCTTTGGTTCCCTTGCTGCATGTTTAGAACCCTACAAACACTAACAAGCGAATAATCGCTTAAGTGTGAGAATAAACACGTAATACTTAAGAAGGGTTCACAACCCTTTATTTTTCAGAATATTTACAATCAGTTCCTACTTGGAACTTTACACAAAGCCGCCACTCGGGCTTGAACTTATAATAATTTAAACTAAAATTAGCTTAACTAAGCTATTTAAAAGGTATAGCCGAAGCTTAGAAATCTAATTAGTTGGCTCCTAAGTATTAATTTAATCGGCGAAGCCAAGCAAGGATCTAAAGTATGGCCAAGCGTAGTAGCTAAGAGAGAATTTAGGCAAAAGGCAAACGCACACTAGTCAGGAAAATCAGACTTTCTCTCTCGAAGTCGGCGAAACATCGACTTAAATAGTACTCTTACTCATTTGCATAAACTGTGTTTCTGTTTCTGGAATTACATTCTGATAGGAAATGGTGAATTGAAATTAGAATTGATAGAAAAGGTGCATAACTTAAAATAACTGTTAATGAAATTAGAATAAACTTTACATCTTTCCTTTTTTTTACAAGAATTCAGCTATTAGAAGAATAAGGTCTCAGAACGGCTTTGTTTCAGACTGTAAGTTCTACAAAACTCTTTTCATCAAAGCTTTCAACTTGTAGAAAGTCTGCTTTCTTGAATTCATCATTAAAAACTTTGCCTGTTTAGGCCCAACTTTACACAATAAAGCTACACTAAAACTAAGAATTTTACATTCACAATTTTTTTTTTTACAAACTGACCTGGGGACAAAAATCTTCTTCTCTGTTGAACAGGTATACACAGTCTTGGTATACCTGTTGTTACATCCCACAAATTATATGGAAGGAAATCGTATCAGTTGTGTTCTTACAAATAATTTCCACTTTCGTCACCAACACATTTTATTGAAATTATATTTGGCCCTCAAACCCTTTCATTCACACCAAACTATAAAATCTCTTCCTCCCACGCTCTCCAGAAATTGTTCTGCGTGAAACGAGCGTTTTATTGTTGTGTTGTCGCGAAGATACACTGCCAACTGTCCAACAGCTACGATTTGTTATAAACTTGTCTTTCCAGACCTCAGAAGATTCCTTAAGCACAAAACTAGATCTAATGTACTAACATAGAACTTAATTTAAAATTCTGAAGTGAAGTTAATTGGGGAGCCTAACTTTAAACACATTCAATCTATACTTTCATTCAATTCATCTCTTACACAAGGTATTTAGAGTCATACTTGACAAAAACTTACATTTGTACAAGTTTAACTTTTACAAGAGTTTAAAAGCTAACATTAGCATTTCTACATTCAATAGAATATTTTAACATGCAATATTTTAAAATTCATTTTACACCATTCGTTATAGTTGCTATACAAAATTTACAGTTTTGCTACAATCTTTAAGTTAACGCATTTGAAGTCTTTCGACTAAACATATTCACAAATTAGTTTCTCGTAACTTGAGAATTCTCAAAAGAAAGGTATTTACAAAATAAATTCTCGCCAACTTGCGAATTCATATTCTTGCTTTAAACAGTGTTTAGTATTTTTAAACACATGACATAAATCGAACTTTCAATACAAAATAGAAAACAAGGAAATTTTCACTTACCTTTTTTGGTTTCTATACTCCTTTATTCTCTTGGCGCAAAATTCTTGCCATGTTTTAGATTTCAAACTTTGAATTCTCAGTCGTCTCGGACGGCTGGTATTCGCTTCCGGACCCTCTTTTTTTTTCATTCCTCGGGCGTTGAATCGGGCAGCTTTTCTTATCGCCTGAGGATTCTGGAATTCTGGCTTCCTCTTTTTGCTTTGTAGTTCCAGGACCTTGACTCAGAATCTTTGAAAACTCTCTTGGTTTTTCTGGTTTCCTGAACAGGAGTGGATCTTGTCTCGTCGAATAGTTTTCTTTTCATAGATCTTGGCTGCCATATTCCTGTGACTTCTTTCGAGGTAGTTGGCTTCCGTTCTGGAGTTAAACGTTTTCTTTGAATATTCTCCATGAGCCTTTTCGGCTTTCCCATCGGCGCTAGCTTCTGTTGCAGTGTAACTTTTCTCTGTTTCGTTTTCTTCATTCTCGCTGGGCCTGTGTCTTGTGGCTGCTGTTGCATTCGCTTGGCTGTACTTTCTTGAATTTCATCCGCTTCTTTTCTTTTTGTTGCTGAGGGATCACTGCTAGGCCACGGCGAAATCAATATTCTTGCCGTGCTCCCAGGAACCTGCAATAGATCTTTTAAGACTAGAAAATCCGAACGACTATAGTACGGTTTCAGCTGGTTCATGTTAGCAATTGTTTGCTGTCCATTTTCAGCCTTTAAGTAAACCGTAGAAAGTTTAACTCTCTCGATAGGGAACGGTCCCTCAAGCCTGGGCTCAAATTTGGCTACCCTATTTTCGGGTGCAGATGATGAGGAATGTTTTAATTTTAACACTTTTTGGCCTATCGCATGTTCTTCTCGCGTCTCTTTCTATAGTAATAGATTTTCTGTTTCAACCTTGCTGCATCAGAATTTTTGATGGCCTCATTAATAATTTTCTGGATATCATTCAATTGAAACTCTTCCTGTCTTTGTTGAACGAAAAATAGCTTACCAAGTGGCGTTAAAATTTTTCTTCCTAGGAATAATTCTTCGAGTTTTTTGCGTAGTACCATGTTTTGCTGTTCTCAAGGCTAAACCTAATTCATTGACGCAGCTGTCCCAATGGTTATGATAATTCTTAACATATCTCCGAATAATTTTAACTATATTCTTATTTACGCGTTCCGCATTATTTGATTGCGGTCTACAGTGGATAAAAAAAGTATTGGTAATTGCCTAGAAATGATAATATTTGCTAACAAAGTATGTTTACAAATTTTATTTTAACATAGCGATTACAGAAGGAGAAAAGACAGATAATTATAACAAAATTTTCATTTAAATATTTTTTTAATCAAAATCTACGAGAAAATCCAAAATTTACATGATAAAAAAAAGTATTGGCAAAATTAGGAAATTGACAAAATTATGAGCAAAAACAAAATCAATATATGTTTAGTACTTTGCATGCATACCTTTTACATCTATAACAGCTTGTAATCTATTTCTCATAGAGGAAACTAAGGTCTTTGTTGTGCTGCTGGAAATTTTGTGCCACTCTTGCAAAAGTAAACGTTTCAGGTCGTCTTTACTTGAAATTTTATGTTTCCTGATTTCTAGATCCAGCAGGTGCCATAAATTTTCAATTGGATTGATGCCATGCGATTGAGGTGGAGTTTTTAATTGGCGAGGAGCACTGTAGAGTAGCCATTCACGGGTGAGATTTGCTGTATGCTTGGGGTCATTGTCTTGTTGAAAAACGAATGATGTTCCCAAGCCAAGATTTTGGGCACTGATTTTTAAGTTATGGGGCAAAATGTCAATGTATGTACGTGCTGTCATAATACCATCAATAAAATACAGGTTGCCAACTACATTAGCTGCCATACAGCCCCAAACTAAGATGCTGCCTCCACCATGTTTTATAGTAGCAGTTAAATGTTGTTTTTCCAATTCAGTATTTGGCCTCCTCCACACATATCGTCGTCCATCACTGCCGAAAATGTTAAACTTTGATTCGTCGGAAATAATAACTGTGTTCCAAAACTCTTCAGATAAATCAACGTGGGATTTTGCGAAATCTAACCTCTTTCTCCTATTTATTTCCGAGATGAATGGTTTCTTTCTAGCTGCCCTTCCATAATAACTTCTCTCGTGTAAAACATTCTGTACAGTCTGTACGCTGAAAGTCTTTTACGAAATGAAAGCAACATCTCTAGCTATCTGGGGTGCACTTATTTTCGGTTTTTCTTAACCCTGTTAATAATGACATGTTCTTCTCTTGTAGAAAATATTCGAGGTCGTCCATTTCTAGTCTTATTTTCAGTTGATCCTGTTTCCTTGAACTTTTTTACAACACTTCTGACAGTAAATAAACTTATATTCAACTGCACTCCTATAGCACGATAAGTTAAACCTTCATTTCTGAGCCTAATAATCGTGTTTTTAACACTAACGTCCAACTCCTTCGATTTCGAAGTCAATTTACTGCAGTAATCGCAAAACAATGCATAGACACTTTTGGAGTAGTTTTGCAGACTTTATACCGGTAGAGTTTCTTATCAATCGAAACACGTGACTTCAATTTAACAAAATTTGCATAGCAGTTAAAACTTTGCCCATACTTTTTTGACACGCAAACTTTCGTTTTCGAAAGAAATCGTTTTCAAAAGAAAAAATCGTAAAACATGCAAATTAAAATAAAATTTTTATTATTTTTATAGATCTAAGATGTCTTGTACTTAAATACGACAGTTAAAATTGCATAACATTTTATTTATTTGTCAATATGAATAAATTAAGGCAATTGCCAATACTTTTTTTACCCACTGTATAAGGTACCATTTTTAGATAGCGTATGCCAAGGCCTGTGCACAGATTTTCAGATAAATTATTTACGAATTGCCTACCATTATCAGATATTACTTTTACTGGGGCCCCATATTTTAAAATATATTTATTTAGAAACGAATCTGCTACTATTTTTGCTGAAGCCCGTTTAAGGGGAATTATTTCCACCTATTTTGAGAAATGATCCGCAATGGTTAACAAGTATCTGTTTTTATTAATCTTTGTTCTAGGGTAGGGACCAAGCAAATCAATGCCAACCAGTTCATTTGGTAAAGTGGTTTTTATGCTATTTAAGTACCCGGCCCGGATTGTAATTAACGTCGTTAATTAATTGACCAAGTGACATAACCTGACATTTTCCGCACTCATACAAAGTGCACAACTTTGTATGAGTGCGGAAAATACACCGCTTCGCGGACTCTTTGCAAGGTTTTACTAACACCATGATGGGATACTAATTTCGAGTCATGGACCTCCTTTAGAATACTTAAGCGTAGACTCATTGGGTCTACCGGCCGCAATTCTTGATTATCATTGATTGTTTTCGTATAAAACAGCAATTTATCTAAAATTTCATAATGGGCCGCCCTATTGCGAATAGCCGTTAAGTCTACATGTTCAAAAGTTTCGAGATCTTTCAGTTAGGCATAAATTCTTTAAATTCTGGGTCCGTTTTTAACTCGGCGATTATTGTTTCCCGGGATTCAATTATTTTCGCAGTTAGCATCATACATTTAATTGTATTTCAGTCTTCATCGATCTTTATTCTTGGTAGTGCATCCGCAACTACATTTTCTTTCCCCGGCGTGTGTTTTATAATTAAGTTAAATTCTTGCAGTTTTACTGTCCAAGGTATGAGTCGGGGCGAAAATTTTTACCGGAGTATAGGCGAGCAACTGCCGTGTGATCTGAATACACAGTTATGGGGGCACTTCCTAGGCATTCCACCGAATTTTTCTCCGCTAATAGGACCGCAAGTGTTTCCCACTCATTTGCAGTATAATTTCGCTGAGTTAGATTAAGCGTCTTGCTAAAAGAAGCTATTGGCTGCCCAATTTTGGAAAAGAACTGCGCCAACTGCATAGTCTGATGCGTCTGCTGCAATTTCCAAATTTTGATCCCCTTCCGGGAATTTAAGAACAGCGGCGTTAATTAAGACGTATTTCAGTTCCTCAAACGGCGTGTTCGCCTCCGTTGTCCATGTGAACAAAGTTTTTTTTTTGTTTAAGCGCCAACAAGGGTCAACTACTTTGCAAAATCTTTAATAAATATTCTATAATAAGAAAACATTCTCATAAAAATGATAAATTCTTAGCCGTATTTGGCGGTGGATAACTTTTGATCGCTAAAACTTTAGAGTTGTCAGTTTCTATACCGTTTTCAGAGATTTTATAGCCGAGGTACCTCAATTCCTTGGCGGCAAATTGGAACTTTTTAGGATTAATTTTCAGGGCCGCCTCATTTAATAATGTAAAAACTTCCTCTAAATGTTTAATGGGTTCCTCTAGGGTTTTGCTTGTCACAATAATATCATCGAGATAGATGACTGTACTTTTGCCCAAGACTGGCCTTAAAACAATATACATAAGTTTTTTAAATGTAGCCGGAGCTCCACTTAAGCCAAACGGCATTCTCAAAAAGACATAAACGCCTGACTTTGTGATAAACGCTGTTTTTTCTACATCCTCGGATTTTACTGCAATTTGAAAATAGGCTGACGTCAGGTCTAATGTTGTCATATATTTAGTTGAATGAATTTTTCTTATTATTTCATCTATTATCGGGAGGGATATGTGGGGTATTTCGTTATGCTATTTAATTTTCGATAATCAATTGTGAATCTCCATGCTTTCGTATCTGCGGATGGCAATCCATTCTTCTTTCTACATAAAACTACAGGACCTGCATAGGGGCTGGTACTTAGCGTAATTATCTTATCCTCGAGCATTTTCTTAATGTGTTGCTTCTTCCTTCACCCGATCGTATCTGTAAGGTTTTGAAAGAACTGGGGGCTCACTACCAGTATCGATGCTATGCCAGACAGTCTGGCAGAAGCCAGGTTTTTCATCAAATAATTGAGAAAACGTTCTTACCAATTCTTGAATTTTTTCTTTTTCTCCTTCTTCGAGGTGACTTAGATTCACCTCCGGGACTGCGGTTTTTTTATTGAATTTTGCCCATCTTAACCTTTAATGTAGAACCTTTAAAATTAATTTTTTGCGCCAGCTGCGCGTAAGAAATCAACCACCAATATGGCTGCGGTTAATAAGTTCTTTACAATAAGAAAATTAATTTTTTTTCGTCTCATTTTTTATTTGAACATGCAACCCCACTTTTCCCTAGCAGACACACTGTTTGCCTTTGGCAGCAATCACCCGTGTCCCGTTGTCTTAAACAGTCTATAACGACAAAAATTCTTTTTAAAAAAATCCCGCAACAGCAAGCTGCATTGAGACCCGGTATTCAATAACGCGGTCGTAGGGACATCGTTTAGTAGTATTTGGATTTCTGGCAAGGCCAAATTTTGTACGACTACCGTATTCAGTTTGATTTCTGAGGGATTTACCTTCTCACACGGTGACTTCACCCTCCTTCTGATCACCGTGACTAGTTTAAATTTTTCTCTTCAACCCCTTGGTCCAACTGCTTTTTATTTCCCCATGCTTTGGTCCTACAAGCTTTTTTCCTATCCGGCTTTGCTACTGTCCCCTCTTGCCGATAGGAAATCTGTTGACCTTGAGGTTTCGTCTGGGCTTGAAACCTTGGATACTGCTTAAAATTTATCGCCTGCGCTTTTCAACCGTTCGCCTACTCTGAAATTTGACAGCTAGTTCAAGTAAGCTTTCCAGCGTTTGTGGCTTTCTAACTTCAAGAAAATCTTGAATTGACGGAAGCAACCGCGGCAAAATTATTTCAATGATTTCCATGTTGGGCCTTTTTCCATATAATAATTTGACAATATGGATCTTTCTTAAGGTGAATTCGTTAACGAGTCGATATTAGTTTGATATTTAATGAATAATTCTGATTCCAGTCTTGCACAGTCTCTTACAACTAGGAATGCTTTCAACAGCGAATTTTGAAAGTTTCCCCAAGTGTGCGTTTCGGATCTTGGATCCCCCAACAAACTCTTGCCAATATTCTTGTACGAGCTGAGGTCTTGACTTTTCAAGTTTGACGTAGCGATGATAATTCTTTGCGGCTGGTTCACAGGATATAACGTGAAGTGTAACTCCAGCTGCTCCAGGAAAGTCATTACGGATCCTCTTCCATCATAAGTTGCTGTTGGCTTCATCGCCGCTCTCATAGTTTCCATGATAAATCGAATCCCTCCATGGGGTTTGGTTGTGGCTGAGGGAACTGAAAGGTGAGAGGGGTCAACGAGAAATCTTCAGTACCTAGCGTCATGGTTAGTTAAGAACAACTTCGGGCACCAAATGTGAGGTTTTACTTATTTAATTCCAAAGTTCAATCTTAGAACCCCACAAACACTAACAAGCGAATAATCGCTTAAGTATGAGAATAAACACGTAAGACTTAAAAAGGCTTAACTACCCTTTATTTCTCAGAATAATTACAATCAACTCCTAACTTGGAGTATACAGTAATTATGAAATTAAACTAAAGGTATAGCCAAAGCTATGAGAATTCTAAGTAGTTGGCCCTTAAATATTGACTAAATCGGCGAAGCCAAGCAAGGGCCGAGAGTGGTAGCTAAGAGAGAACGTAGTCAAAAGGCAAACGGCTTTAGTCAAAAGCGCTAGTCAGGAAAATCGGACTGTCCCTCTCGAAGTCGGCGAAACATCGACTTAAATAGTACTCTTACTCATTTGCATTAACTGCGTTTCTGAAATTACCTTCTGGTAGGAAATTGTAAGCTGAAATTAGAAGTAATAGAAAAGGTGCATAACTTAAATAACTGTTAATAAAATTAGGATAAACCTTACATATGTTTAACATGTTAAACGCCTAATCGATCCATAGGAACCATAGATCAAGCAAAATAGGCTTGGCATTTAAAGTACTAACATGCACTAAGCAGATACTGAGCAATTAGCATTAACCATCAGATAACTTATTTGTTTAGAATTTGCGATATTTCCATATTTCTGTATACCTGTGTCTCTATTCTCTTTTTCTCAGTAGAATTCCAAATTTTTTACTACCTACCCCTAAGTATACTGTTTCAGAAATGAGGTGTTGCCTTCAACGCTTAAATATAATATATTTTTCTAATAACTGGAATTTTTTCGGTGACGTAGGAAAGAGATAATGCCGAGGCTGATTATTTACACTTCTTACAATAAGTTTGAATACTCAAAAGGAAAGGATACAGCTTGATTTGTACTAATAAATTAAAGAATATTTCTTCTTCCTTACAGGAAAAGAGAAATTCTGAACATTATTTGATTACTCTATTTTATTCAGACGTGACTAAAAACAGTAAACTGCCCTGGGAAATCAAAAATTATTTATTCACAGTAACATTCCTTCATTTGTAAGTACAGGACATTTACAAGTGACATTTCCCATAGCAACTTCAAATGAGGACTGGACCAAAATTTAATTACAATATTTAAACTGCTCGACATTGAAAATACAACACCAAGAAGGAGTGGTCAGAACGTGATGAAATTTCGAAAAACGTTAGAGACAGCAAGCAGCAATAAGTGATCTTTATTTCAAAATGATGGTCAGAATACAGAGCGATAATTCAGTCGTCTCGGGCGGTAGTAGGGGCGTCTCGGGCGTCGGCTCAGTAGGATGTAGGATCACCGTGGACAGCGATGCACGAAGAAACACGTCTAGATATAGAGTCAATAAGAGTGCAGATAGTGTCCTGAGGGATGGCTCTCCATTCCCTTTCAAAAATTTGCTACAGTTCGTCTTCTAAACGAGGCAGGGGCAGAGTCTGCAAACGGCGTCCAATCACATCCCACACATGTTCGATTGGTGATAGGTCAGGAGAGTACGGTGGCCAGGGAAGCATCTGTTTACCTTACAGAGCATGTTGGCAGAGGCGAGCACTGTGTGGTCGGGGGTTATCCTGTTATTAGGCAGCCCCTCAAGGTAGGGGATTGCCACCGGCCGCAGTACATTATCCAAGTATCGTTGGGCCGTCATAGTGCCCCGAATACGAACTAGACGTGACCTGGAATCGTAGGCAATAGCGACCCAAACCATTATGCCCCGTTGTCGCGCGGTGGGGCTTTCTACAATTACTGCCGGATTAGATCTGTCTCCACGTTGACGTCACACACGTATGCGGCGACTGTCACCGGATGAACAGAAACGTGACTCATCTGAGAACACGCCGTTTCGCCATTCTGTCATCCACATCGCTCCAGTCCGGCATCATTCTAAACGTTGGCGTCTCTGCTGTGGGGTCAATGGCAGTGTTCTTAACGGACGCCGTAAGTGCAGACCACGTTCAATCAATCGACGGGAAACTGTTCTGGTCGACACAGGAACATCCAGCGTATCTTGCACATGCTGCAGAATCGCGGTAAAAGTGACTTGCGGGACCGCCCTAGCTTGTCGGCGGATGCGTCGATCCACGCGCGCTGACGTTACTCTGGCTGCACCTGCCCCCCTCCTTCTTCCCACATTCCCTTGTTCCAACCATGTTCCCCATAGCCGATGCACCGTGCTCGCATCCACGTGGGTATCAGCTGGGATTTGACGTAAGGACCAACCCGCCCTTCTCAGTCCGATCACCATACCCCTCGTAAAATCGTCTATCTGGTAGAAGTGCCTTCGTTGACGGCGGCCTGGCATTCTCTCCTATTACACGTATCCTCCAGGACAAAAACCAACTTTTTCGATAATTCGTCTGGCAGAAATAACGACACGAACATTGCCCATTCTGCACGTTCCTTCCCTTATATCTTACTTCACGTGAGTCGGAGAGCTGTGCATTTCACATCATTAGCATAACTCAGTGACGTGCGTCTATAAAATTTGCATAAATTTCTGACCACTCCTTCTTGGTGTTGCATTTTCAATGTCGAGCAGTGCATATGGCCCATCGACAATTAGAAGATGAATGAAACATCTTATGGAGTAGTAAGAACTTCATAAATTAACAGAAAGCGATTTTCTTGGAGACGTTAAGTTCTTCCAATTGTGAAATATAAAGAAAATAAAACAGTAGGAGAAAAACGTTTCTTATCAAAAGTTTGAAGAGATCCCTTTCATAATTTTGTTAATTATCAAAGAGATAAGTATATTATTTTAAAATGGAGTTCAATGTAGCGCTTTCTTTCTAATATAGTTCTTTATATATATGTACCATTTTTTTAAAGGTATGGCAAAGAGTATGGGCATCAGCTTCAGTCTGTATTTCTGAGGAAAGTACAACAAATCTGATTTTCGATATTTCTTGTGGATCGGAAATTCCAACACAAATAAGAGCTCCAAAAGAGGGTTTGAATATTTTTCGCAGCAATTCTCGCTCCAGATCTTTGCGAAGCTGGGCTTTGGTGTCGGGAATAACTGTGCTGCTCTATCTGGCAGCCGATAATGAAGAGGAGTCTCAAGAATGGATGCTGACTATAAGAAATGGACTTTGGCCTCCTTTGTTTCCTAGTGAAATAAATAAAGGTTAGTATGGCTATAAAAGTAATCCAAAATATTCTGCAGTTTTGCAATGAGGTTCACTGCGAAAAGCTAATATGATTCGTCATATACATATACTAATAACACAAACTCGTGCATGTACAACTAATATGATTGTACATGTACACTGCGAAAAAAAAATGGGACAGTTTTATATCTCCCGTTCTACTGGGCCGATTGACGAAATTCAAATTGCGTGTTTTCCATGTCTCGAAGGCGCGACTTAAGATATGTATTAAATTTATATATAGCATTGTTCTAATATAGGTATTTTGACACACAATTGGACTTTTCCTGAAATGACATGCCAATTTTTTTCCATATTTCGATTCTACGACTCAAATTACGCCAAACTGCAAAGTTTTGTAAAAATCTCAAGAGTAATTTTTAAAAAATTAGCTCTCAAAATTTCAGCTCCCCAATGTTAATTCAATATGGTATGTATTTATTAATATCTCTTTTTTATTACACTTAACTAATTCCTTCTTTCCGAGCTCGAAATTTAGGTTCATTCCAAATAACGTTCACTTATTTTTTACGATTTATTTTTAAAATTTGTATTTTGAAATAATTTTTATAAATTTTTGGAAAAACATTTTGGACTATAACCTATAAAAGTTTTACCACCAATTTAAAGTAGATGTATTTCTAAGTATACCTGCAAACATTTAGAGCTTTTTTTTATTCAAAATGTTCGAAGATAAACGTGAATTTATATGTTGGCGCGTTTTAAAATTTGGCATATTTGTTGAAAGCGATAATAACATTTGATGTGGTTTACGCACTTTGCTAAAATTATTTGAAAGAAGGAATGATGTGACTTTATTTCCGCTCCTGCTCACTGGAAGGGATAGGAAAATAGGTAGCCACGTATTAAGAAGTTCGTCAAGTGAATTATTGTTGGCGCAAACTGAATAAAAATCGCCTTAAATTCTTGAATTTCCCCGTAAATTTCGCACCAAATTTTACAAAATTTAATATTTAGGCATAATTTGAGTCATAAAATCGAAATCTGGAAAACACTTGGCGTGTTATTTCAGAAAAAGACCCATTTTGTGTCAAAATATCTATGTTAGAATAATGCTAAATATAAATCTAATATATATCCTAAGTCGAGCTTTCGAGACATGAAAAACGCAATTTGAATTTCGTCAATCGGCACAGTAGAACGGGAGATAATGAACTGTACCCTCCTTTTTTTTGGCGCAGCATACATGCACAAATGGCACATATGCATGGATCAAAATGTTCATGGGAGAGGCTTACTATCTGGGAAATTTCAAAGTTCACCTGCGTTTTCATTGTATAGAAAGCGCCTTATTTATGCCTGAGCATAGTAGCGTCATTCTAGTATGTTTGTCGTACAAGTTCCGCATAAACGTTTCTGAAGCATGCCGCAAGAAAATGATTTTAAAAATTCCACTCCGGTAGAAATAAGTTGGATGTTGGGCATCATGGTCCTGAAGACCATTGGCATTAATGAAGTTAATTTGAAAAGCGTATCAATGAAGATTCCTTACTTGCCTGAAACTTTCATACGCGTTCAAGGTAATTACTGAAACCATCTGTTTGCATCTGGAGAAACTTTGAAAGAGGAGAAAGTTGGGCAAATGGGAACGGCAAGAACTAATGAAGAGCAAGCATCTTCAAAACACTCCATGTGCTCATCATAAAAATGTGTCTTTTCTAGATTTCATACTGATGTTTAATGAGAAACGGGCACAAAATCATCTCTAAACGTCATCTCTAAACGGTTCCATGACTGGATGCAAAGCCTCCACCTTTTCCCAAGAAACTTTGCATATTGTGGAAAATGGCTAGTGTAGTATACTAAAATCTCATAAACTTCTGTCTCGAGGGCAAACAATGGTAAAATCTACATTCGACAATTCGAAAGCGTACAACTTCCTTTGTATAAAAAATTGCTAACATTGTCAGGACTGAGTGTTCTGTGCATAGCTTTAGGGAACATGGTGAAATCTTTACTAGGGTCCTTAGCCTCAAGTCCTGAACTGGAACAGGGAGCTGAAAAAATGTTGGCTTTGTTTTGATGTAGATACTGTGCTGGAGAATAACTGCACTTGAAAGGGATTTAAAATCCTCTTTTATTAAATCACTATTATTTACACACTTCCCAACTCGGGAGAGATACAGAAAGTAAAAAACCACACTTGGGCCTAACTTAACCATCAAATAAATTTAAACTAAACCTAAATAAAAATTAAATCAAACTTTGCTCGCAGAGCAAATCGCGGAGTTTGGCCTCTAACTAATTGGTGCGTAGCAAGAAATACTAATAATAGCGCACTTCAATTTACTTCAATATGCAATCACGTAGTATAAGCACTATGGCTTATAATTTTAGCTGCTAGCTGGTCAGGCGAACGTCGAGCAGAATGACCGTGATCTGAGACTAAAGCTCTCTCACACTAAGAGGTTTCTACCTCTGGTTTAAATAGTACTTGGCTGTACTTCAAATTTGCATAAGCTGAAAACGCGCGCTTCTTCTGACGGGAAGTTGAAACAGAGAAGAGATAGAAAGATTTAAATTAAAATAAAACTTGGTTAGTTTAACTAAAACCTTACATACTTCCCGCCAGAATTGCGGTAGTTAAACTACTGTGGTCCAAACGGACCATGTTGAAACTCGCAATTCTAAACAAATAGTCAAAATTTAACTCTTCTAAACTTAGGCCAACTCTTACAAGGCAATATCTGTTTGTGAAACAAGTTTACAGACGAAATTTTCTTGAACAACAGTCTTCAACATTTGTTTTCATCTAAGTCTTACTCCTTCCAGCAAAATCTGGAAGGAAAGGAATTTTAGTATAACATAATAACAGTAATTTCTGGTTACAATTCTTTATTCTTACCCGTGTAAATTCGCACACACACATTATCATTCAAGCACAATTAAATTCTTCCCCCAATGCTCTCTCACCGGTGTTGGATGCAAAGCAAACCGCCATTGCGGGTTTTCTGTGTTCGGGGGTGTTCAAATCTTCCACCTACGATCGACTAACATTAGTTAGAACTTGACATATGAGACCTGAAAAAGCGCCCTATAACCAGCTAAACCTGAGGTTCTCACTAGCTTTATGTCTAACACTTTAAGTGTATTTGGTGGAGAGCCTATTTAACACTTGCATTCTAAAATTACTCAAATTTTAACTTTTCATGCATACAATTTGCAGTTTGCACACACAATTCACATTGATATTGCACTTAACGTGCATTGCTAGCATAATATTATTTGTTACATTTTATAACTCTTTAACAATTTCATAGCAGTCATGAAATACAAATGTAGGTTTAATTTCTAAGCTTACAGCAAGTGCTTCCTATTCCTTTATCAAGGTACTTTCCTGAAATATTCCATTACACTGAAATAATAGTCCATAGACTAAATCGTATTCTTCAATTTTCCGATTTTTCATTCTAGACATTTTACAAGTCTTTCGACAAAGCGTCTTACAAAATCATTTAGTTAACATATTTCTTTTCAGCAATTCATTGCTTTTACAAAATTAATCTATTTATAATGCTTAAGAATCTACTTTACAAACATTAATTTTAAGTCTTTGAGAATTACAATTTTTTTTTTAAACAAGAAATTTTTCTTTCAAGATGAGAACTTATCGCCCACTTGGAGTAAAACTCAACCTCGCTTGAGGTAAAATCGACCCTGCAACTTGCAGTACACTCGAAAATTAACTAAACTTTTGAATACGAAATTCTACTTATCTTGTTGTAGTCATCTATCCTTTTCTTGGCTAAATTCTTGAAAGTTGAGTATGTTGCAGCTTGGTTCAGTCTCCTTGACTTTGGTTGTTGGTCCTTGGAAGCTTGCTCATCTCTTTTCCTTTTACAATTCCGTCGTTGTATCTTCGCGTATTTGCTCTGAGGAGGAGGTTGTTCTGCTGGGCGTTTGGTGGACTGGGCCCTTCGATCTTGGGCCCTTGTTCGTTACTGCTCCTGGTTCCTGCTGTATTCGGGACGTTGATTCTCAGGCTGCAATCGACGCTGCTTGCTTCTCAGGCACCTGTCCGATTCCGCAGTTCTTTTGGATACATTGGACTTTCCTTGCCCATTCTGCTTTCGTCTCTTGGTTTGCTCGTAGGTTCGTTCGTAGGTCTGCTCACCTATATCGTGAGACTTTCTTTTGAATTCACATTTTTGGTTCTTATTTCTACTTTGTTGAGGGGAGCTTTCTTTTTCTGACTTTTCGATGCCGTTGTGGCTGGTTCCTGCTGTTTTCGCTGAGGTAAATCTTCTTACGTTGGCTCGGATCCTGAAAAAAATCTTTAAATATTTCCAATCTGTTTCTATTATAGAATGGCTTTATCTGATCCACATTTGCCTTGATTCTTTGTCCATCATTTCTTTTTAATATAACCACTGCTTGTGTGACTTTTGCAATTATGAAAGGGCCTTCAAAACGCGGAAAGAATTTCCCCACCTTTTCTTCTGGGGCATTTGACACGTTATGTTTTATTTTCAGAACTTCATCTCCCACATTGTACTTGACCCCTCTTCTCTTTTCGTCATAATACAATTTTTGTTTTCTCTGTGCCATTTCTATATTTCCCGTGTATAGGTGTATTTAAACAAAAACTTATATTTATTTTCCATCAAAAGAGATTTAGTTTAATTTAAAAGCTTTTAATATTCAATAAATTTATTCTGTTTTTTCACCATTTTCTTATTGTTCTTATTTGAAACTTTCAAAAACTACTCAAGAATCACATTCGACTACATTTAGAAGCTACCTCTAATTTTTTCCAATACAAGTTTAAAACTACTACATATGTTCATAATGCTCTTCGGAGTAAGATTTGAGGTATATCATCAGCACATTGTAATGCATATGGGCATAAAAAATTGTCAAAGCCTGTAAACATGGGAGATCATTTCGAAAATAACGAATAATGTAGCAGTCAACCAAACTGGGTGATGCAATAAGAAAGAAATTTGTGCGGCTAATATGAATTTCTTCATGAAAACTCCGATTTAGAGCAATAAAAATGAAGTTTCATATGCAAAGTGTGACTAAATTGCAGAGCAGATGGTTGATCTGGTATTTAAAGAAAGATTACTACTAGTGTTTCTACCAAACTTTCTTGCAGAAGACGTTTTCGGCTACACATCTAAAATAAGCTTTTACTAACCATGGAACGTCTTCCAACTTATTATGGAAGATTTAATTTATTGTAGGTAGGATTGTTGTAGGTAGGATGCTCATGTTACTAACGTTAATTTTGAACAATATTGTTTCAAAATACATAGAGAATACACCTTATAATCAACTAACGGTCCTTAGAAATTTGTAAGCATGGATGTCTAAAAAAATTAAATTTACGGCAGTTTTGCGAATGTTACATACAAGCTGAAAAACAAAGAGCTTTGTTGTTTGTACATAATGCTGTAGAGACATTAGGTTATTTCGAAGCAGGAGACATGAAAAATTAGCAACGCTTTCGCCGGGAATCGAACCACGGACCTCTCGGTTATGCGTCGAGTGTACTGACCACTACACCATGATGGCATGCGAAGCAGGCGGGAGAAATACCTTACATACTCCCCCTTTTAAAGGGCAACTGGGGTTTTGGGGACCCAATCGCCAAATCCCGGTGGTGGAGAAAAATCATTCACCACCTTTTTAGTTCGGGCGCCAGTCTAGAATTATTAGGATTTTTTGAAAGAGGAGATTTGAAAAATGAGCAACACCTTCGCCGGGAATCGAACCACGGACCTCTCGGTTACAAGTGTCCTGACCACTACACTACTTGTGTAGTATCAAATTATGTCATATCATTTTGTAAGGCTTTAAAATTTGATGACACCACTACAATTTTTTCAATCAGTTTTGATAAAGGCATTTCGCATTCTTTATAAGAAGCCCTATATTAACAACTAGTAATTCCTAACGACTGGACTAACTGTATGTCGTATATTTCCGCAGATAAGACAATGCATCAAGTGACGCACCCCGCATAGCTTCACCTTTCGTATACTCATCACTCATGTATTTTTCGCTTCTCATCATCAATATATTCCATTGTTTACGTATATAATCTTTGACTGGTTTATTCAGACAGACGTTTAAATGTTATCGCATAGAAGTTAAAGAGTCCGGTATAACAACAATCTTAGTATTGCTCGGTGCTAGAAAATTTTTAGTGTTTCCAGTTTCGTGACTGCGAAACATATCCCACATTAACAAAGTGTGTTGATTTCGTCGCCTCTACCATGTATTTTCCATCTATAATTTTGCGCTATTCTCGTACATTCATCCCCTTTTCATTCGCCCCTTCCTTATGGTCAAGATCTTGTAATTTCTGCGCAATTTTTGTTTTCTGTCGTATTACCAGGTATTACCAGATTTTTTTCTTGTTGATGAAACGATTGCACCAATTTACTCTTGCCTTTTATACCCTTTTTCTTGTTCTGGATTGGCCTGTGCCCACCTCAGTGCGTTAGCTCTAATTATATTTCCTGTATCAACGTAACAAAGTCTGACTCTGTTCTTGTACGCATTCTGCAACGTAATTTTCAAAATCTGGCCAGCAAGCTATTCCTCTCCTCCCTGAGCTATTTTTTATTAAGTGGCATTTTTTAATAACATTATCTTCATTCTTTCTCCAGTCTCTTACTATCTTCTCTGCTATATCGAAAGCCCTTGCTGCACCATAGTTGTTTGATTCTTTAGCCTGCTTTATGACTTTTAACTTGAGTTTGCTTCCCATTTCCTTTTTTTTCATTAGTTCCACAGTTTACAAATTTTGCTCTCATTACACTTTTAGTACAAGTTGTTTGAACACGCGATACAGACTACAACGAAACTTGTTACATGAGGCAAGAGGTGCAAACGAGGTACATGCGAACTCGTGATTCGGCACGTGCTTTTACAGGCAGTGCTGTCAGATGCAAAATAAATAAATAAATAAATAAACTTCTCAGAGGCACATGTAATTTCGTGATTCGACAGTGTTTCTAAGGGCAGTGCTTCCAGATTAAAAAAAAATTAATTTGTTTCCAATGATGAACTCAGATTTAAACTGAACTCTGATTTAAACTTGGCCGTTGATAGTCTGGGGGTCGTCTTATAGGACAGATACATGCTAAAACAATAAAACTTTGACCTAAAATGTGTACTCTTCGTCTTATCTACAGAAATATACGGTATTTGTATCATTTGTTGATTAGAATTTAAGGTACAAGCAAGTGTTCGTTCATTCTCTCGAGTAGGGCGTTTATAAATGACGAATGCCTGAAATGGAGTCTGCAGGCATCTGAGGTAAAGTGGAAGTGAAAGATTCCTATTTCGAAATCTGTTACTAACGAAACATAGATCAGAAACTTTGAATCAAATATGAAATCGCTGCCAATCTAGTGAGGTCAATCCTCCTCGCAACTCCAAAATTTCCGATGTACGTAATCATAAGTGAAGTAAAAGATGATATCTGCTTAAGATTATCAAGTAATTATTTTGAAAGAGTTGAATGCTGGAACAGCATGTTACTATGAGTAAAAATTATGCAGAAAAATATACAAAAAAAAAAATACCTAAGGTATTTTCTTCCTCTTTTCCTCGTGTCTTCTTTGTGAAACTGGAAGCACGTCCGACACATAATCGGGAGGTAAGGAGTTCTACTTCCAGTGAGAGCATTCCGTATTTTTTACATCTCTTATATCGACAAATCTAATGACTATACAAACTGATTTATCGATGTAAGGGCAATTCATTTTAACTTCTAATTCACTATCTTAAGATTTTGATAGATCTGCTTATCAGATCTGCTTAAGTGAGAGAAAGAAATTTTCATCTCGTGCGTTAGAATATTGAGCAGGAATCCACAACATTTCACATTCTTTCTCAAATCTAAATAGTTTCTACGCGAACAGCATTTTTCCTTCCCGAAAGATGTTTTTTCAATGGTTACTAAGACATCTGAGAACCGAATAAAAGTAGTAACCTACAAAGAACAACAAATCTTCGGAACGCAGCTACTGAGAAGCACAGACACTACACAAAATGGCTGCAACACTGCCTGTAATAAAATTAATTTGAGAAGGAATAATAATGCATTACTTTTTAAGTAACTTACGTATTTGTCTTTTGTAGTGTCCCGATAGACATGGTTTGATTTAAAAGTAATAAGGCTATGGAAGTAATTATTTACCCTTTTTGTTTGTTATTTTGATGATTAGCGCAACACGGCTTACAGTTTGAAGTCATTTAAATTATCAGAGATATTCTGTAATTTAAAAAAATTAAATTACTGACTTAAAGACGCGTATCACGATTTCTATTTCAAAATATATTTTACATCATTTAAAAAATAAAACTATTTGTAGCAAGCGAGTGGCTTTTAAGAGATCAAAAGATTACATGCCATTCGGCAGCCGCAGTTAAGGGATCAAACAACCGTAGTTTGTCCCTATGTATTATAATATATTAGTATTGGAAAGGAAGTTAAAAGAGGAAAGAGGAAACAGTTAACAGAAGAAAAGGAAAAAAATTATCACTGAATTACACATTTCTTTATTCTTTGATACATAAATCAATTGAATTAATACTTTTATAGCTTTAGATTGGAAATATTAGATTGGTCATTTTTATGTCTTCGATAAACTGAATCTACTGTAACCTTCTGAACATATTTGTTGAAAAGAGTATTAAATATTGAATTTTTTATAGATTAATGATTATAATAATAAATGTATAAAGCAGAAAATTACTAAAATGCTAGAGGGGGGTCTCATTTCTGATTAGAAAGCATTAAATTTCCTGAACATTTTTAGAAGTTCATTCATTCTTTTTAAATTTTTCAAAAATAAAAAGAACGTTAATCTTCAGAGTACAAACATTGTGAACATTAATAAAAACTGATACTGACTAATAATTACCCTTTCTTTCTTCCAAAGCTAGCAGCCATGAAGTTTCCCTTGTGGACAGTGCAGAAAGCTTTTCGATGGGACTGTTGGGTGCCTATGGAAGGCTTGCATTTAATGATTCCGTACTCAAACTTATACATCCTCATAATGGTGTGTCCTTAATCGAGTGGCAACCAGACAGCATACAAGATGTTCAGTTATTAAGAAAAGTGGGAGAAAATGCTGGGGTGTTTACCCTAGTTTTTAACTGGTAAGTACTTCTCTTGTTATTTATCATGCAGAAAATTTTTATAAATTGCCAAATGAAAGTAAATTTCAAATTTACAGTATAGCGTGTCCCATAATAATTCTTACACATATTGAATAGTAATAGAAACAGATAATAGCAGCAAGAATAGACTTTTTTTTAATGTCACATACACAAATTACAGATGCTCAAAATGGTCATCACTAACAGCAAATATATAGTCTGCAAAGCTGTAAACCAGATTGACAGATAGGGGTAGAATTCAAACAGAAAGGGAAGCAAAGATGGTCCGAGACTCAAGTCTCGTGTAATCCAGTGCCCGTGGCTTTCCTCTGGGATTTTATAACATTCTCTATGTAATAAAGTCTCCACACTTCTTTCTTTCGCTGTTACTCTCTTCCTGCCACATAGTCACTTCTTCACATCACACACATTGCCTTCCGAGTAAAAAAAGTTTCATTTTTTTGTCTTTATGATGGCATATTATCAAATTTTGTGCTTCATTTTTATGCCTCACACATATTCTCAGTTTTTCCAATAGCAATAAAATTCACTTACGTTGCTCGGGAAAAAAAATTATTACTCTGTCATTTCTGGTACACTTGTGGCATTTACGTTAAGTTTACTAACAAAATGTTAATTTAATTTAATTCTTACCTTTCTGCCTCTCTTCCCCACGAGGTTCCGCTCATTCCAGAATTCATGTAGATTTTGAGTGGCAAGGAATTTTACTATTAAGTGTAGAATTTTACGAATAGGAATGAGATTTTTGGCCTGATTTCGCTGCCCTGCTGATAGGAGAAGGACTGTCTTTGCTGGGATTACTTTAGCCGAAATTAGATCCTGCTTGATAAGTGTATGCTCGATAGCCCCTAGTGGTCTACGTAGTTTTGAAGTCTCTGCATAGATTAGCTTTAAATATATATCCTTCGTAAAAGAAAGCTTTGTATTGAAACTAAGTCCAAGTTGGCTGGTAATTTTATGCTGTATATTTTAATTTAAGCACTCACAAGTAGTGAGACAGAATAAATTGAAAATATTTTAATTCTGTTGTCTGCTTGCTTGATGATTAGCTATTCTATTGGTGATAATTCCCTGCACAGGTCTGCCATAACACCTTTTCGAAGTCGTAATTATACTAGCTAAGTATTTGGAACTCAATCAGGTATTCCACACCATGGCCTTCATTCTGAAGAGCTAAAACTGAGAACGTCTTGTTCCTATACATTCAACATGACATTACAGCTTCAAATACAAAAATATCCAATCAAATCATTTTAATAGTTTGTTGTTAAGGGTCAAGGTGTGTAAACATTAAATTGGGACACTCTTTTATACGACTATATTTACACTATGGTGTAAGTATTATATGCTCATAAACGTTAACCAGAGACTAGACTTTTAAAATTAAGCAAAAAAGCAACCTTATTCTGGTGTAGGTTTCGAAAAAAACTCCATCGACTTCGAGGGCAATCGGGCACAGGTCTGAGCTCTTCAACGGAAAAACAAAATTGCAAAATGTATAAGGATCATCACTTTACAACTGGTATACAACATGAAAGGTTTTGACAGAATACAATCCACAGATAGAGTTAGCTGTTTTAGATAAGTTTTTTCATGCGCCAAATTTTGACAACGTGTTTCTTGATGAATAATGCAATATGTAGCACAAAAAATACCTTTATTTTTTTTCCATTAACTATGTTTCTTAATTTTACTGGTACTCCTTTTTTAACTAAAGATTGTAGAGTCATCAGGTTTTTTTGAAGCAGGAGATCTGAAAAATGTATGATGCCCTCGAACCTAGAACTTAACTGTTTTCCACAAATCCATATTTTTACTCTGGAAGAATAAATTCACTTTCTCAATACGAGTCAAAATGTCATTCCAAAAGAGAGTTAAAAAAGTGCTTTCTAATTCATTCATCTTGTTTTTCAAGTTTCTTTCCAGAAAGTCGAGTATTCGCTGCCCTGTGATTCATCATTAATTAGACAATCAAGGCTCATGACGATTTCTGTATCCTTTCGCGTAAAGCTTTAATTTTATCTGCGCGTGCAGACCAACGTCTTTTTGATAAATACATTTTTATTATTTTACCAGAATTCAAATTTAAAGTCAATATAACCCAACGATGGGTTGACGATGAGAAAAACCTGTAGAGATTTTGGACAAAATCGAAGTAAATCGTTACGTTAGAGTTACATTCTATTGCTCGAACACCAATTAAGTTCAAAGAACGTCCTGAACACTATACGTATATAGCGTATTTATTTTTTTCTTGAATTCGAGCTTGCAATCCTGAATATTTTCAAGACATATTCTAGGCACTGTCGTAGGACTCTCTTCTACAATCACTGAGTGAAATGTTGTTATTTTCCAAAAATGAAACCACAGCATTCGTCAGATATTTTCTGAAGAATGTTCATTAATATGAATAAACTGCAAAACTCTCTCAATTGGTGCATCATTTTGGACATATCGCATAATAAATAATATGATTGCATGCGTACGGGTTCGTAAGGGATTGAATGAACAAGTCGTTAAAAAGTTGATAAAATTTATTCTTTTCACAAGAAATAAAACAAAATGCTGAAATATTTCTTCATAGATATTAGTACACTATCACAATATTTCAAACGTTAAACAGAACTCAATTCAAAACAAAGAAACTAATTCAATCTCACACCGAATTCGCTACAATCAATAACAGCGCTAAGTAAACAAACCGTTCGCTTAAAACAACAGCGACTGAGCTGAAGTGTTTTAATTCGGCTTTTATAAGACATCCTCCGAAAATAAGCCCTATCGTGATTTTAGGAACTTTTTGTAAAATAAGACATTCTCCAAAAATAAGCCCTAGTTAAAATAATGTGACAAAAAGAATTCATTATAAAATGCTGTTGATTTATTAAGTAATAATATGTTTAGCTTTCCTAATACTCGTATTTCAGAGAAATGTTTGAAACAAAATATTCCGAGAAATTAATTGTTTACCTCTACAGTTCGTTTCAAATTAATTCTTGGAATTTATCTTAAAAATACAACATAAGGCAGCAGTCTACATTGAGCGACACTGCAGGTATACAACGTTCATTCATTCCAGTCTTGTAAGTCTGATTATTTCCTCATACGTAATTTTATTTAAAAATAAAGTGAATAATTTTTAACCCCAGTTAAAATGAGTACAAAACGAAAGAGCTTTTCCGTCGAGTACAAAAAGGGAATCGTGGAAGACTCCAGGGGTGTAAATCTTGTAGCATTCTGTAAAGAGAAGATGCTGGATCTCCGTATGGTTCGTAAATGGCGTGCAGACTACGATTACCTGTGTCAACTGGTGGACCAAGGAAATGAGAAAAAACGCAGAGTTGGATCAGGTCGGCAGCCGTTATTTTCTGAGTTGGAAGATTGCATCTGGGAATGGATTGCAGGCAGGAGAGCAATGGCTTTGGTTGTGCGCAGGGCTGATATTCAAAAATTTGCCCTTGAAACAGCAATTGAATTTGATATATCCACAGAAGAATTTAAAGCATCGTCACACTGGTTGGACAACTTCCTTAAACGATATGAACTGTCTCTAAGGAGATCAACAACATTGTTTAAGCTGGAAGACAATGAAGTTGTTAAGCGTGCACTTGCGTTTAAGCTTTTTGTTGATGGCATCGATTTTTCGAAATACCAACTCTCCAACATGATTGCTATGGATGAGACCGCGGTATTCCTAGGCCAAGGAGCTCAAACGACAGTTCACCACAAGGCTTCTTCGTCAATTTACGTTCCTTCTACCGGTTACGATAGTGCACGTGTTACCTGTATTTTGGCGATTCGTCTAGATGGCAAGAAAGTATCGCCATTTTTAATCACTAAAGGTAAAAAAGACCAGATTCAACGTGTTTCAGGAATTTATGTCATTGAAAGTGAAAAAGCCTGGTGCACCCAAGCAGTTATAAGAAAGTGGGTTGATTTTATGCTGCCACCACTGTTGAGGGGTCAGAATAGAGGTTTACTAGTTTGGGATTCAGCCAGTACTCACCGCGCTAAAGACATGAAAAACTTTCTTGCTGAGAGGAAGATTGATCAAATAATGATTCCGGCAGGAATGACTGGTTACCTCCAGACACTTGACATTGCAATAAACAAGCCATTCAAGGATCATTTGCGGATGGAAATCAATGAATATATTGAAAACAGAATGGTGAGAAATCATCGAGGTAATTTTGTAAAACCAGGCTTACAAGAAGTTGTGAATTGGGTAAAAAATTCATGGGACAAAATAACTGATAGTGATGTTTCCAATGCACTACGAACAGGCTACTTAGACAAGAAGTATTCATTCAACGATAGCTATATCGCAAGACATGAGAGATTCGGACCAATGATTCAACAGGAAATGGATTTGGAAGAAAATCAGAATATAATTCCGAATTTTATTTATGACGATGTTCCAGAAGAAGATGACATGACTGTAATTGAATAAAATTAAATTTCTGTATTCTGTGTAAAATAAATATTAAATAAAAATATAGAAATATACTTTTATTTTTGTCCTCCCCCGAAAATAAGCCCTAGCGCGTATTTTGGACCAAAAAAGAAAGTAAGACAGTGTCTTATTTTCGGAAAAAGACGGTACTATCAATAACAGCGGTAAGTAAACAGTTCGCTTAAAACAACTACAACTGAGCTGAGATGTTTTCCTACAGCGTTTATAAGCTTTTTAATCATTCACGAGATCATTCTGGTATTTTCTCGATTTTTCTGGATATCAAAAACAATTACAAGATATCTATTTATTAAATATTAAATGCACGCACTCTTGTATTTTTACTTTTCCAGCGTAGCTTTCTCTTCAAATACGTCTCGTGCTGCATTACACGGGGAAAAGATGAAAGACATTTTAACTGACTGACAAATCTTCTGCTGTCTAACTAACAAGCTACAATGCAGAGCTACAATGCACTTTCAAGTGATTTAAGTTTCAACAAGCTTAAATTCTTTAATTATAATTCTATTAAAATAGCAAATTAAATACAAAATCCGTAACAATATCGTTAGTGGCTCGGCATGAGTGACATATGGAGTAGAAACAACCGGTAACACTTAGCTTTCTGTATTTCCGTGACGATAGTTGCCAGGTCTTTTGAAGCCATAACTTCTATAAATTTCTCACAAATTGTAGCAGACAGATAAGAGGGATTGATTACCTTTCCCGAACTGCCGTACCTTTTGGTATGTTCTCCCAAAAATGGATCAAACTTACTTAGAAGTTTCAAATTTCCATTTTTCACTGAACCAATAGTTTTATTTTCCCCTCTGAAAGGCAGTCTTTGATGCTAAGAACTTTTATAACAGCCTCTATTTTCTTCAACACTTCTTTCCAGTAATGACGTTCATCATAGGATTGTATGATAAGTTGGCTATCTACACGACTAGATAACTGTAAACGACTGTGGTAGTTCAGCATACACTTTTCGTACTCAGGTGAGTCTTCATATTGTGAAGTAGCCGTATTTGCATGCTTCCAGTCATTGCATGCTGCCGTCATTCATACTTCCCGTTGATAGCGCTGAATGTAGAATTCACAGATGAAAGCAATCGCAGAAAAATACCTGTTTTACTTTTATCATTTCGTTCGTTGCATATACGTTCTGATTTTTCAGAATCATTATGTTTGTTGTGACAAACTGACGGGCCTTTCTCAACCCAATACGACTATTAATTCTTGTCGATATATGAAGGCCACAACCCTGGATCTGTACTTTCAGGAAAAGTATTTGAAACGTCCATAACCTCATCAGTTATTGCATAGTTATTTAGGTCTTATTGTTTCTTCTTGTACACTTAAATAGTTGGTTTCTCTCTGTCTCAGTCATTCCACTTCAGGTGTATTGTTGGATATAATGGTAGAGGTAGATGTATATGCAGAATTTGTATTAATAAAAAATTGGTCAGCTTCGGTAATTTATCAATAGATTACTGATTTTTTACGTTTCGCAGCTCCACTTTCAAAACGTTTCATTCCGACTTGTCCTGAACCTGTAATAATTAAAATAAATGTTGAAAGTAATTGTGATGGTTTAAAATAGATACTTACAACTTTGTTCTTACCTATAGATTTTAAGTAGACAATATTACACGCTGTCAAATACTCGTACAAACGCTAACTCCTAATAAATGTGCATAACTCACAAACCTAGGCAGAAATCCGTACACCGAAAATTATCCAAAAGATGAGAAATTTATCACAAATTTCCAATAAAATACGTCCATCATATGTTAATATCAAGAAGGCACTTTTCATTTCTTCATATTTTTCTGGAAATTGTAAGTCTATAAATCTTGCCTTCAAAATATTGATCTATAAATCTTGGTTTTAGAACTTCCCAGGTGCAGCCCGAAAATTTGTAAGAATAAGCCAGAATTTGGGGTTTTTAAAAAAAAAACTGAATTTTTCAAGTGAAAACAGTTACACATTCAAATATTCTGAAATATTTACATGGCGAAAAATTATCGTGAAATAATATAAAAGAAGGCAAATGAAATCGTATTTTAAATAATCACTGTAGTATTTTTCTCTTTTCTAAGAAGTGTTCCGGAAACTCTGCTTTACAGCATTGTCTTGCTTATTTTTCAGAATCAGAATATTCCTAACCCACCAAAATGGAAAGTTGAACCCACCAAAATTGAAATCACTTTAAAATATGATAGGAGAAAATGAAAATATTTTAATTCTTTTTCTTAAATACAATTTTAATATATTATCATTTTTATGATATTTATCAATGTTATTATGTTTGCAAAACAAAATTTTTTATTTGGAGATTTGCGAACCGTCAAAGTTTCGCAAATCTCCAAATAAAAAATTTTGTACACAAACTGATATTGAAATCGCCAAAATATTGGTAAGTCACCAAATTTAGCGCTACGTAATTTCAAAAGAATTCAAATGTTAACCCACCCAATACATATTTATCAATGCATTCCCAAAAATACTCCTCCATAATGTTAATTCACACTCAAACTGGCAGTAGCAAGAAAACAGACAAATATCAGATGAGTAAAATAAAGAACCTTTGGCGGTTTTGGCAGAAATTAGGGACTTTTACGGACGAAAAATCGTTTAAAAAAACCTAAGGACTTTTAAAAATCATATAAACCCAGTTAATGCACGGTTACCTTAACAATGAATGGTTTTACTAGGGTCTAGCCCCATCGTACGTCAAAAAATACTTGTACTTCAGTTATGTCTACAAATCCAACACTAATATAATTCAAATTTTTATTTCTATAGGATAGATGGCAATTTCAAAATCTTGCAGTTTTACAGTTCTACCATCAAAGAAACTACAGAATGGATTCAAATGGTAATGACCAACACGAAGGAGTCTCCTTCAGAAAATAAAACAACTGTTTCAAAGCCAATTATTAATTCAAAAGATCATATTTACTCCAATATTGCACAAGAATATGCTTACATTACAAAGTTTTCGCATTTCAACAGGTTACAAAATGTAAAGGAACTTACTTTAGAGAGTGATATTCCATTATATGGTGTCCTCAAAGGAAAAAATAAAGGAAGACAGCTCATCACAGATAATTTCAAAGAACTGGACAGTACTTACAAAAACTCCATACAAAGTTATGGTGTTCTTAAATCAGAATGTTCTGGAAGTCAGCCTATCATAAATAATTTAAAAGAACTGGAGTTCAAGTCTAAAAATTTCGAACAAGGCAATAAAGCTATGCACAATTTCACAAAAGAGTTTAATGTAAACGACTGGTCATTTCAAGACTCCGATACTTTTGACCTATGTGAGCATGTATATGAAAATTTAGATCGGAAAGAAAGCGTCGGTGGATTAACCTTATATGAAGAAATTGACTCAACTACCGAGATGTGTCCACCCCCACTGCCTCAAGCACTCCCAAACGGTGTTAAAGTAAATTCTACTGAAACTTCACATACATTACGTTTGTTAATGCTATCAGAGAGCATTAATAAAGCTTTAAAAGTAGCTGAAGAATCACCATTAACAGAGAAAGAACGAAAAGTCCGTCTTAAAGAACGGTTGAAGATGCTAAAAATTTCCAAATGAGCTCATTAAAAGAAAACCTTTTTGAAGCAGCACAGCCTCAAAAATTTTATATTCATCAGAAAACAACATCACAGAAATAATAACAGAAAATGTTTTTTGCATAATTTTTGGAGCTTGACAATTGGTGGATATTTATTACATCAAATGCATCAGACCTCCTAAAAAACGCTCAAATTGTTTTAATTTTATAATTAAAATACTCTACATTAATAAAAATATATGTATAAAAACAATATTTTCTCTCTGCAATATGAAATGAAAATTAATTTGAAAACATACTCTACCAAATAACAATAATGAATTTATATCTTCTAATCTCACCTAATGCACTGTTCTGTGCTTTCTGTTAGATATTTATGTTATTTTAATCATAATTATTATTACTATTAATTACTTGCAGTATTTTTCCCCTTACTAAAGGTCCACTTTTATTCTTTAATATGCCAAAGCCTCTGTTTTAACTTAAATTTGTTCCAAACAAATTTGAAGCCAAATATTCAAGTTTATGTCAGCACATACCCTTTGCATTAATTGCATTTTAATTTCTGAATACATTCTTAATTTTCGAGATGAAAAATTAAAATAAAATGAAATAGTATTTTTACTCAAAACAGGAATTAATTTCATTCATTGCATCACACAGAAACATATCAGACATGCTATCATACTTAAAGAGTTTGTTTCATTTTACATTTACTTGATTTCTGATATAGCTGAGTGCAGAAAAGTGTTTATGATTTTCAAAGTACATTAATTTGACATTTATAATTGTTCAGTAAAGCTAAATTATTATGCACTATAGATAGCTACCAAACATAAAGAAAACATTTTGGCAAATCAAATATTATTTTATATAATTAATGTGCACTTATTCAGTAAGTATATTATTTTTGATATAAAATAAATAATATATCTTTGATAACACAAATTTTATTTCCTTTTTTGCAAACATTACATATAGAGGAAAGAGATAATATTAGCACATTATGAACAAAAAACACAAATTAATGAAAGAAAAAATAACAAAACTAAATTTATATGTAATCTGGCTGGATATTTATTAAACATGACGACTTCATAATTTTCAGTTCACAACATAAGACTTTTACACATTATTTATCCAAAACATTCAGCATTAAGAAATGAATTAAAATTTTTAACACCATTAAGTTTAAAAACCTGATTAAATGCTTCCCGTCTAGGGCTTCCAATTCCATTTTACATATTTACACCTGATTTCCTGATTTATTTGACGAATTTGCTCAAATTAACTGACTTTCTTGGCTATAAAATGTACTTTAAAGGTAAAAAATAATGACCATTGAATAGATAAAAAAACAGTTTAGAACAGTACACTACCATATTAAAAAAGCAAACACATGAAATAAAAATGTTTTATAAGTAACAAAAACATAACAGTGGCAAAGTACACAATAAAAAAAAATAATATTTGTTCAGCAAAATTTTTTTTACATTGCCTTTTTTGTATATGCAGTTTTAACATATGCAATTTAGTAATTAATATATTATGTTACAAGGAAAGAATATCCAAATGTTAAAATCATAACAACTTCATAAAATTATCAACTAAATACCTTGTTAGTTGCCAAAATAGAGTTCTGTTTATAAAATTATTAGCCACTGTATTTAGATTTAGCATTAGTGCACCACTTTAAAATAAAACAGTAAATTAGTTCAGTATTTTAAAATAAAATAATAAAAAAAGTTTTACAGAACTCTACAGATATAAATACAAAATGACTAGATTAATTTTAAAATCATATCACAGGAGCAAACAAACTTACATTTTTTCTTCTTTCGGACTCTCTTTTATTTGAATATATAGATAAAAATAATTATGTAAATTTGTAAGAAAGTGTTATGCAGATCATAAGAAAACACAAAAAAAAATATTTATGAAAGGAACAAAGTATACAAACAAAGCATCAGGATGAATTATATCATAAATTTTCAATGAATAATTACAAAAATTATATATATATTACCTGCATATCATCAGAAACAAAATTAAACCAATTCTCAATTAGAATTCTATTGGCACAAACAACATACATAATTCCATGAAATACATATGATGTAATAATTAGGTATTGCTAAAATATTATTTTGTAACATTTCCATACCTGCTTTTATTCAAAGCCTTTATACAAAAATAGTAAAAATAAATACATAAATAAATGGTTTAATTTAATTACATTTTTTAAAATCCTACTTAATGATACTCCATAATACTTCAATAATGATTATATGCACTTCCATTAATTTATTTAAATGAAAATATACTCCTTGAAATTAATGGTACCTTTTTCTGCATTCAGTTACTAAAAAATTATATTAATTGGAAGCCCTAATTTTTATGTTCTGAAAGCCAAAGTCTACATATCAATGGCTTTTTAGCTATAAAATGTAGCAGTTAATGATTTTTTTAAAAAAGAATACAATCTATTAATCAAATTCTTTAAATTTGCAATTAATCTCATACTTATCCAAAATATACTGAATTCTATAACCTTACATTTATTCTTAATTGTTGAAACAGTGTCAAATTATCTATAACAGAATATTATATCACTGAAATCTACATTCACTCCATTATTACAGATAAAAATACTTTTCAGTAGCAACTTGGAAAGCACATAATTAGTCAGATATGAAAAAACACCCCTTCTAAGTTTTTTTAATATAAATATTTCCTCATATTCAATTCAAAGCTTCATTTAAATGAAGTCATTAAAACATAGCAAACTTTCCTATGCTACATCATTCATTTCATATAAAATTCTCATCTAAAAATTAGATAATGAAATTTATTCAGCACAAAAGTTATCTACAATTTATATAACTATACAAATATATTATAAAATTTACCAGCACTAGGTATTTGAAACTCGGATGTCCCACTCACATAATTATCTAAACACATGTCATAACCTTGTATTTCCCCTTTAAAATCTTGAATGGACTTTCTACATTACTGTATACTATACATTTGGAGCAACAATTAATATACTAGGAAATAAAAGAACCGATAGTAAGAACAAAGGTTACATGGCATACATATTTCATACACACTGTTGAGCAGATATTTAATGCAGTTCCATTTACAGAAAGGCTTACATGCCTAATTGCATAATTGTGCTTATCTTAAGCAAAAAATAATACAAATAACTGACTACACACACAATTTCTCACTAAAAAACAAAACTTGCATGAAAAATTTCAGAAACAAGAAATGTATATATACATTATCAACTCATTTGAATTTATTGCATGTAATAATTGCACATACATTTATCAGATATTACAAGATAAGATGATATCAGTATAACACATACAGTATAATGTGATAAAATTTAATGATCGCGTTTTTCTACATTTCTCAATCTATTTTGCGTGTGCAGATTTTAAAAGCAGTAAACTTTTGAAAAATGCAGAAAAATTAAAGACAAGCACAAATTTATCACTATCAAACCAAAACATATTAGGACTTTAATTAAACAACAAAAATATTTAGTACATTAAATTTACAACAATAAACCAAACTAATGTCTCACTTTAAAACAAGCGATTTTCAATATATAATTTACAACCTCTAAAACAAGACATGTTACTTAATTATATGAATAAGCTAACTAATTACATGGTTAAGGAATACCCCATCTTAATTCTGAACCAGAATGTCCAATGAATAATATACCTAAAATAGGAGATAGATACAAAGAAATGGAGCAAATAATTTTTGTGGCAAAATTTTGTTAAAATGCATTTTCAATCCTTTATCTAATTATTGGCAAAAAGCCTTTTGTTTAATATAATGCATCTTATAGATAATTTGAAAAGGCTTCTCCCCACTTAAGCAGCTTATTAATCACCTCCTTTTCTACTAAATTAACATACTTTTATTGACTACTGTTTTGAAACAATAATTGAGTAGAAGGCTTCCCTATGAAACATTTCTTCTTGAATCTTCTCATATGCCAAGATGATGCATAAAGTATATATAAGTTATTAACTGAAATTGAAAAAAATATTCGAAATGGGATATCAATATAAATCTTATATTAAATTTAAAACTGACATAAGTTGTATTAAAGACAAAATTAATTCAGTGAATGCATTAAATTCTTTTTGCATTATATACAAAACTGTGAGTGAGCTTAAATTCTTTCATTACATGTTAAGTATTTTGCTTATATATTTTTCTCTATTTTATGAAACATGGTACTACTGTATCCTGCCAATTTCTTCTTCTCACCGTCACATTCATAAGATTTCTTAGTGCTTGGAAACACATTTTCCTTGCAGAATCAACACAGCATTGTAACCTTCATAAACAGTATAAATTTTTTTTATACAACTTTGCAAAATATAAAAAATTATTCTATGCATTGGCAATGAGAAGTCAGATGCTCTGAGATGTAAGCCTCCACATAATATGTCTATAAATTCCACTAGAACAGCTTTAAACAAAATTCAGAATGGTACTCACATAAAAAAAAAGAAAAAAGAAAGAACGAAAAAGATTTCATATAAACTTGCATGATCTGTCCATTTCAGAAATACTAATCACAAAATGCATAGACACATTAAAAAAAAAAAAAAGAACTGGTGTCCACCTGAGGAAAAATTCTGAATAATTTTTTTACAACAGTATGCTCCCCTTACACATATTAACATGTAAGAAAATACGAGTTAAGTAATATAATACATGAAATTATTATTTTGAATTTTAATTTCTTACACAAAATCACTGCTTCATAAGAATGCTATATGTGATGCTATATCTGCTAAGACTCTTATGGGAATGAAAGTTATAAATTTCTCAATATGATTACACTGTGTACATTCTGAAAATATAAGTACAGTTATGCATATGAATACACAACTTCCTATTCATTTTCACAAGCCAAATGCATTCCTGAATTTATTTCTCGAACCAACAAACGCTAAATGTAGAGATGAAACTTTCATATTCTCTTTCCCCTCTTTAAAACCTACTGTTCATAATTTTGTAAATATCCTTACAGCAAAATGATAACATAAAACAAACATAGCCAAATTTTTAGTTAATTTTTCATTCAAATACAGTAATCAACACAGTAAATTATTCATTAGTCTATACTTGCCTACTCTGTAATCTATACTTGTTAAATGTATAGACGAAAATTTCATATTCTCTTTCCCCCCTTTAAAACCTACTCTTCATAATTTTGTAAATATCCTTACAGCAAAATGATAACATAAAACAAATATAGCCAAATTTTTAGTTAATTTTTCATTCAAATACAGTAATCAACACAGCAAATTATTCTTTAGTCTATACTTGCCTACTCTGTAATTCCAACATTTGCTATTCCAGGATTTTGAGAAAAATATATTACCCTTAATTATACACATCTCCACAAAAAATTTGCTACCCCCCCAAAAAAAAAATTTCTCTCTCCTTTTCTGGTCATTTAACATTTCTCTTCTCCCCTTAAAAAAATATAATGCAATTTATTGAAATTTAAATTCACAAAACTTCAGTTATGCCACACTTTTAAACCTTTTAAATGTTTTGCCATGGATTTTCAGGCAGTCTTCATATTTAATATAAATTATAACTAATATGATGAAATTAGCATAATTAAATAAATCCCCTTAATCATTTGCTGCAGTATTGAAATTACTATGAATTAAAATACTAAAAATTCACTGAAAGATATTTCAAACTACTCAGAAAATACTAATTAAATAATTTAATTATTACAAAATTTATTCAAAAGTATTTCACAAAAAAAGTTATAATTCTCCCAGTAATGTACACAGAGATTTATTTGCCTGAACAGAATCAACATTTTGACTCTTTTTAATTTTGTATTTTGCTTCGCTGCCCCTTCCCTGTAATTATGAATAAAACTCTCAGCGACTTTAACAAAGTTACCATTATAAACAAAACACATGAAAAAAAAAGAGGGTCCTACTAATTAAAATACACTTTTTTAGTTCTATTATCAAAATATTCATTAACAAATTTCTTGAAAAAAAAGAAATATAACTATGTTGGAAATTACATGTCTTAAAAGTGTGGTCTCAAACTCAAATTGCATGTGGGCTGCATTTGCAATACAACTGGTTGCATGCACGATCTGAAAGAACCTGGTGGGCAAGATTTTTTTTAAACAAAATTTTAAATTAAATTTCAAATAACTAACTAAATTGTAACATATTTCATGTTTCAATTACTAAATATTTTCAAAAACACATATAAACAATAATAATACTAATGCAAAAGAAAGAATTCAAATTTGTGATACTTATTTTCTATCTATAATAAATGTCTGTTGGTTACATTTCATAATTCAAATATACTAGCACCTAAATATTAAATACACTAATAGCTAAATATTCAGATAATTCTAATATGTTGAATTAACCACTAAATAACTTACTCTCAACATAAAATAAACAAGTTATGAAAACTTACCAAATTTTTAGAAAAAACATTCTCAGTGAAACAAAACTTGAGAATAATTAACAACAACCTATTGTCTTTCTTTTTATGTATTAATTTTTTTATTGACACATACAGAAAAAATACACAATTTATGTAAACAATTATTACATTTCTATTTTTTTTACTACAGCTCAACACTTCATGGCATTTTCAGTTTGATAACTTCTGCAGCCTTGCAGAAAAATTACTGAAAACTATCTTCATCATGGATTGTAAAAGTCATTAGTTAATTGAGCCCTTTTGCTAGACCCATTAATTTTCAACAGAGAAAAAAAAAATTTCACATACAAATGTACTCCAAACAATGCAAATATTTTTATTGCAAAACATTTGTAACTGAGTGCTTTTTATCTTTTAACAAGTATGAATAAAAGTTAATCAAATCTGTAATTTCAAGTCTTTGAATAAATTTGTATCACGCTGTAAATTAATTAGGTTAATTTGTAGATTTTCAGGTATGGTTATCATGTTAGCTTTTAATGGCAATGAGGATAATTTAAAATCGGACTCTCAAACTTTAAATTCCTTAAATCTACTTTCAAATTCTTGTTCTAATAACGCCATTTTTCTTGCATTTTCTAGAGATTTTTCATTTGGAATAAAAGGATGGGTTTTAAGACAGAAAATGTGTGAATTTTTTTTTAAAATTTTATTTGTGTTTCCTGCATTTGCAATTTAAAATTTTAATAGAAGCCCACATATCAGTGATAAGTTTATCCTTTCCTCGCACCTCTGCATTGGGAATATTTAGATGGCTGGTTTAATCAAGAAGAAATTCTAGTGATTCTAGCTGCATATTCTGTATGATTATGCAGCTCATCGATGCTATTATTATTATTTCTTTCTTTTTTTGCATTATGAAATCAAAAAATCATTAATATCATCCTCACCTTAACCTTCTGTTGTTATAATAAATCATTTTTTTTTTTTTTTATTCACAGTTTCTTCAAGCAGTGCAACAAATTCTCAATGATTCAAAGCTAGTCCGCATATAATCGATTATCCAAAGTAAAACAGCAAAAAGTTTACTGCTTTAATTACCATTTCTATTTCATAATCCATTTGCAAACTTCTGGCAACTTCTTGATGAATTGAATTCCATTCAATCTTTTTCCCTATAATTTTTAATATTAATGCTACTCAATTTTTTTACCAACCATTGCAGCTGAACTATCATTAGCTAATCCAACCACTTAACAACAACTTTATTTATTCTTTTGTTACGCTTTTGACTATTTTGGAAAAAATATCTAGTGAAACAGTTTTTCTTTTCAAAAAAATTATTTCCAGTAACTCCTTAACTACTTCTAATTCATCAATAATACCTCTTACAAAAACAACAGGCTGTGACATCATCTGTCAGTCTTCATCTTTAATGTCAATACTCAGCAAATGCAATTCAGAATGTAGAAAAATCCATAATTTTTCATTTAACTGACATCATAAACCACTAACAATTTTATTTATATATTCCACTACTGTACTGGCTGACACAGAAATATTTTTAAATAACTATTAATTGTTAGGACAAAGAAGTTCAGCAGACTTAATCAATTAATGTTTAATGAATTCACAATTACTAAATGGTTTTGATTTTTTGCAAAGATGTGCACAATAGCAAAACTTACATAAATCGTCTTCACTGGATTTGCTTCCATAATTTCCCCCCACCCTGCAATCCAGATTTTAAAGAAGTGTAACTTTTTTCCTTCAGTTTACCTTCCAAAATTTCAAATTTTTCTTTATAATTCATTTTGTAATGGTGACATAAGTTGTATTCTTTTGGAAGAACTGATATTGCCTCTTTACAAATAAAACATACAATTTTATTGTGCACACAACAAAAGTACATAATTTCTCAATTATCTTGAAAAACACGACCTTACTTTTCTTTATGTTTCGTTAAAAACATGATTTGCAGTTTAATCTCTGAATTAAAATCACAATTATAATTTTATCTACAGCTTTAACTGAACAAGATGAATTTTTATATGAAAGCAATACTAAAACATTTTGCATAATTTCAGATAACTGGTATTGATTCAATGTAGATCTAAAAAGCCATATACTAATCTAATATACCTAATCTCACTCTATTCAGCAATATGAATTCTGTAGCTGTACATCCAGCTTGCCATATACTGATTGACTCAAAGCTAAATACCAACTCATTACAGGGGAGAAAAAACACAATCCAGAACATAAATGTTCTGCCAACTGTCGGTTGGCGAATGTTTGGCCGACGATTGACCTCAGATCAGTCATGCACTCTAGCATGCAAGCATATAAAATTTATAGTTTTTTCATTTAATTGGCATTGTCAATCTATTCATTCTATTTCTTTCTGATTCAACAGCAGTTGTGCACATAATCCAAGTCTCTAATGCTGTTTACATTTATATTTTAAATTGTCATTTCCTGAGATGCTATGATTAATGTCTTTTTTTTCCCCTTAGTTTCTTTTGTGGGTCTCTCAGAGTGCTGTTATATGCATTACATATGTAGTTTTGGTTGTATGCCACTGCCAGCTTCGAACTCAGTTGGAATGTAATAACTGCTGAAATATTTGCTAGCATTTTTCTATTTTTTTAATAAATAATATATTGCAATGAACTACGCAATGAATTTATAATACATTGTCAGCTATATGCATGGTAATAAAACTAATACGTAACTAAAATGTATTAGTGGCTACATAAAATTGTTTCTGGGTCAAATGGCAGCCCACCAGTTTGAGACCACTGCTTTAAAAGATAAAAGGAAGGAAAAATTAATTTTATTATTCTGTGACCACAAGCCACATAATTATACAGTTACCATTACTTAACCTTTCTCTTTAGCTGAATACTGATCTCATGCAGATATTGTCCTTAATGATGATGAAATAATTATAAATAAAACATATAACTATTTACATGATACAAAATTAATAGCTTAAACTCTAAAACAATGAAACAATATCAAGGAATCCCACATGGATCAATGTGTAAAGAGAAAAAAACTTTTACTTTTGAATGTTATCTCTTATACTTTTGGGATGATAAATAATAAACATAGTAGAGATAATTTACTACTTTCTACATCAAATACATTATGCACAAGTCTCCTACTTGATTCATCTAATATATATATATATAGGTTAAATTCTCATGATACTATCTGCATTATTTTCAAGGTATTGGAATCATGCATGCACAGACAACATATATATTGCAAGTCCTGAATGATATACACAATTGAAAACATAATGGAGATAATATACATGAATGTAGCAATTCATTTGCATTTTAAAAAAAAGCTACAGGATATTAAGTCATTCATCAAAAAATCACATTTAAAATGTCAATATATAACAACTTATTTTCTTTTAATGGAATGTTATTAGCAGTCAGAATTATACACAGATAACTACATAGCTATAATTAAAGGACCAATGCAGGCTGAGAAACAAAACACTGTGCTTTTGTTTCTAAGGGATAAGTACCAATAACTATAACTATATAGCCTACATCTGGCATATCACTTTTAGAGAATTTTTTTTGCCAAATACATTTTGAAATATCATTTGATTATACAATCCTGCTTATTTGGGATGCCTAGCTCTCAGATTACGCAGCATCGGAGCTGAACGATCATCACTAGATGACTTTCTCAAGCTTACTCCTTCTCTTATTTCTCCTAGTAAATCAGCATGGCATTGGGAGACATCAACAGATCCCCGACCTGCAAGCCATTTTTGTACTCTAGAAGCGGCATCTCCTGTACTAACTTTTGTTCCTCCTGCTTCAAATGTCAGAACACGGTGAGATTTGGTATGCTCTAGGTCTAAAGAGCTCCTGCGATCTGGTGGCTGAGGAAGCTTTTTGGCTGGAACCATTTCTTCCACTGAATTCCGATTCCTGGGAAATTGATCCAAAAGTTCAAATGTTGGTTG
>KK119088.1:59805-76460 GCA_000611955.2 Stegodyphus mimosarum | reverse complement strand
GCTGTGCTTTTGTTTCTAGAGGTCTTGGAGCAGTATGAAATTTAGATGCTGCACTGCTTTTATGATCTTGATGTTCTCCGTGACTCAACTTTGATTCTAAGTCAGAAAAGATACTTTTCTTATCTGGGACACGAGGAAGTTTCTTTGCAGGAGCAGTTCGCAGAAGGTTTTGTCGAACAGGTATTTCAGGACTTGTCTCTTCTAATGGAGGTGGTGGAGGAGGAAGTCGATCAGGGGCTACCATTTCCTCATCTTTTTGAAGAGCATCAAGACGTGCATTAAGTGCTCTCATCAGTTGTGCATGTGCATCCGATCCATCAGCAGACTCACTGAAGACATTCCATGAAGTTGATTCTTTTGTGGATGGATCATTGGTTTTCAGTGTTCTGTGAGGTGGAACAACAGGTGGCTGTCTAGTAGCAGAAGAACGTCTTACAGGTGGAGGAGGTGCATGTGCATTATTTACACTTTCATCTAAAGCAGATGTTACTGGATTAGTGTTACCTAGAATATTGGTGACAGCAAAAAGTACAGAAGTTTTTTTTTAATAACCTTGGATATTTAAATATGAATCAAGAATGATTAACTTAGAATGAACAAGTTAGTTGACATTTTATGCAAAATGTACAGATGTAAATATGCTTAAAAATGTAGAGATGTAAATACAATTTTCTCACTGTTTCAATATTTTAATTATTTAATCAATAAATTGTATGACTGATTACTGATGTATGTATGTATGTGTATATATAAACATCTACTGGAAAATTTTGTCCAATTGGAAAGTGAAAGAAAATAATACATTTTTCATACATTTAATAAAATTTATCATACAATATAATTTCCATCATTAATTATGACCTCCTGCCAATATGATGGTAATTTATAAACATCATTTTTTAAAAATGTCTTGCCCTTAGGAGCAAAGAATTGCTTGGTTAACACCTGCTTCAGTTTTGAATTTTTTCCCTTTAAAATATTTTGTGATTAGAAAAACCAGTGATGATAATCAGAAGATGCTAGGTCTGGGAAGTATGATATCTGCGGCAGAATTTCCAAACCTAACTCTGTGGTTTTCTTAAGATTTGCTAAAGCAACATACGGTCACACATTATCATGATGCAGTATGATGTGCTTATTATTGAACACAGCCAACTTTTTTTTCTTTAGTTACTATGTTTAAATTATCTGTAAGCGGATAATATCTCATCGTATTAAACTTTTCGGAAGTTTCAAAAGCTCGTAATGTATTGGTTCTTGGACATCCCACTACACATACAGCATTCTCTTATTCAGATACAAATTTGGTTTATAGGTGGAAGGATCAAGTTATCCAGGCTTATAATATGCTCTTTTCCTAGTGATGCTTTCATAGGTAATCCACTTTTCATTGCTAATTATCACTGGGTCCAAGAAAAATTCATTTTGTTCCGAGCAAGCAGAGTTGTGCATATGATGAAGCAATCAAGCAAATTTCTCTCAATTAACTCATGAAGCACCTATCTGGACTATTTAGACCAATCATAGTTTCTGAATATGGCTCGAACCTAGTTTCTAAATATAGTTTGAAATGGTTTGTTGAGCTGAATGATGCTTTTCTGCAATTGACGATATCATCATTGATCAAAGAAAGTGATTAAAAGCATGGCTTATCATTAAGTTCAAAATCAGCAGTTGCAAATTTTTCATCCTTTGCACATTACATCCAAAACTGCATCTTCAACAAAAACTTTCACTAAATTTCGAGACGCCTTCTAGTATTTCTTCATATCAGGATTTCATACAAAATAGAGAGTCATAAATGAACTTTATCGGCAGCCATGTTTACACGATTGTATCTTAGTTGATAATAATACGAGACACTTTTGTATCAATTAATTTAGAACACATGTGAATAAATGCAATGATAAAGAGAGACAGCTATATGTGTCAAATAAACATGTGCATGCATTTTGAAACTTGAAATAACATTAATGGACAGAACTTTCCAATAGATCTTATATGTTTCATTACATATGATATATATTTCTCACAATATGCCTAAAATTATGCCTATATTTACAAAATATACATTTTTATTTGAAATAATTGATATATAATATGCAACTTCCATTTCAAAATTTTAATTAATGAATGAATAGTTAAGATGATGACACTATATCAAATTAAATAAGTACTTATGCATTAGCATAACCATTGTGGTGCAGTTTGGCACTTTTTTATAGAAGAAAAAGAATGATGATATTTAATGAATATAATTTTAAAAAAATTACTTATTACATAGCTATACAGCATTCCAAACATGTTTATGTTTTGATTAAATATTTATCCCAAAAAACTTACAAGTGGGTTTTTCTTTCTTTTGTTCTAGCAGAAATTTCAGTCAATCCTTTAAAGAAATGATTCAAAGCATTTGTTCTGTTAGGCAATTGTGCTTAAAATATTGTATTTCTGCAAAATATTTACTGCAATTTCTTCCATTGCACGCAAATCCTACAAATTCATAATTTAAAATTGAATTAAAGATAAAAAAATATATCATGTATTGCCTACAGTAATCGTAGAAACTTGGAATACAAGAAAAAGGATGCATATGAAAATGGTGATGCTTATTCTTAAAACCAAATAATTATAATGTGCATGGTTGCCAGTGGGGCATATTGCAAATTTGATGATTTCTAGTAAGGTAATTCTGTTAAAATTTAAGTATCATTAAATAATTACCTGTATTAGTATTAAAATTCTGAAAATATTCAGATATAAATAAAACTAATATATGTCTGGTACAATGCCAAAACCACATGTCTGCATTTTTTGCTGTTTTCACCTAATTATTATTTAAGAGAACTACACATATTTTGTGAGATGCATTTAAAAAAATTATTATATATAGTGAACAACCTTTTAACCAGCCAAAAATAGATTGAGCCAGTTAAGCAAAGAAGGGAGGGGGGAATTATTGAATTGATGGAAATGCACTCACTTATAAAGTAAGCATTTATCAAATGTGTCAATTCATAAAAAAGTTTACCATTAGTTCGAATGTTTAAGAAATTCAGTCATTTCTGCTGAAAGCAGAAAAATTTGGAGACACTGCATAATTTGGCAAATTTTTCTAAAAGCATCACATCAATGGAGAAAGCTGAAACCTTTTGTTTCACACAACATAAAGATTTCCAATGTTTTCACTCCATCTGTATGTGATATGACAGAGGTCGCACTGACATCGATGTCGGAGTCATCGTCATCATAAACTACATCAACAACAGCTCCAATAATATCGTCATCTGATAAAGTTTCTTGCTGAAGATCCCTGCCACAGGTCAAGCACCACTCCATGTTTTCAACATTAACACCTTGGCATCCATTAAGACACCTGAATGATGATACAAAGTCGTTATTAGAAAAATGTCTCTTCAACTGCGGTAACTGCCTTTCCTTCTGTGGTTCTTTCATACAGTGACCAAAAAGTTTCAACCGAGACTTTTATCATTGTAGATTTGGCAACCTCTAACCATGACTCAGCTATCATATAAATAGCTTTCTTTCTATTAATTGTTTTCAATAAATCGATGATGCTTAAATCAGAGGTAGCTTTCTCACTGACAGCTATCAACAGCTTTCTTAGATACTGTCTCTTTAAATATTCTATAACACCCTGGTTCATGAACTGTAATAGAGATGTTACATTAGCTGGCAAGAAGACTGCCTCAATATCACCATTTTAAATTCATCTTCACTAGGATGAGAAGGAGGATTATCCAAGAAAAGCAGTGCTTTCACTGATAAGTTTTTTTACTAGAGATGTTTTGTCACAGCTGTAACAAACTCGGAATGAAACCCTTCTTTGAATAGCTGTTGAGTCATCCAAGCTGTTCCTACAACTTGATAGTGCACTGGCAGGGACTCTTTGGCTTTGCTGATTTGCTAACAACCATCAAATGGAGTTTATGAATGGGAGTTAGGAATGGGGTGAACTGGAACTTCCACAAAAAGAATAAAACTTATTACCAAATTCACTATACAAGTTCCAAAAAATAGTGTCCCGAAGGGAAGGACACAAAAATTGCAAAATCATAATACCATAATAAATCTTTGAACAGAACAAAAAAACATGAGCATTAATATGCATAAATGTGTACAGTAATTAAATGTATTTATACTGTTTGCATCATATAAATGATGTTACAAATTATTAGAGTCTAGTAATTAATATGAAAACCACATTATTTCAAAGATAAAGTTCTGCTTGACCAACAGAAATCATAAATTAGTAAGTAAATTAATCTTTATTTTAAGGGAGTCCTTTACTTTTTCCAACCTAAATTAAATAAGGAAAATGTCATAAGCACATGCATACTTCAACAAATACACAGTCCAGTCACATTAATGTGACCACCACGTACTTTCCATGTCAGAGTTAAATAACCAATCACAGAAGGCAGGTGGCAGCACAGTGCAGTTGAGCGTATATAAAGGGTGTGTGAGGGCTTCGGAAAACATTTCAATCGTTGGCGTAATGCAGAAACGAAGCGATTTATCCGACTTCCAAAAGGGCATGATCATTGGCTTTCGGGCCAAGGGTGGAAGCATTTCCGAAACGGCTGAGTTTGTGAACTGTTCGCGTGCCGCCGTGGTAAAAGTGTACCGTGCATGGCAAAATGGGACTGTCCAAAATCAGCGACGTGGCAAATGTGGTGCACCATGGGCCATAGATGATAGAGGCGAACGACGGTTGCGGAGATGCGTTCGGGCAGATAGACGGGCTACCGTTGAGCAACTGACCACCAAAATGAACCAAGGGGCTACCAAAAGTGTCTCCCAAAGTACTATTCAGCGAACATTGCTGCGTCTGGGCCTCCGAAGCAGACGCCTGGTTCGTGCACCTATGCTGACTGCTGTTCATCGACGGCGAAGGCTAGAATTTGCACGCCAGTACAGCAGCTGGACGTCCACTGAGTGGCGACAGGTTGCGTTTTCGGATGAATCGCGTTTTATGCTCCATCGGACAGATGGACGTTGGCGTATAAGGCGTGAAACCTCTGAAAGGAACCACCCTGCAACCATTGCCGGAACGGTCCAAGCTGGAGGCGGGAGCATTATGGTCTGGGGAATGTTTTCCTGGCATTCTCTAGGTTCACTGATCATTGTGGAAGGCACAATGGATCAATACAAGTACGCATCTGTCCTTGCGGACCATGTTCACCCCTACATGCGCACTGTTTTTCCTCAGGATGATGGCATCTTCCAGCAGGACAATGCGAGGTGCCATACAGCTGCCAGTGTACGTGCGTGGTTCGAAGAGCACCAGGATGAGTTTACCGTCCTCCCCTGGCCAGCAAACTCACCTGACTTAAACCCAATCGAGCATCTGTGGGACCATCTCGATCGAGTTGTTCGCGCCATGGATCCTCAACCGCGTAATCTAGCGCAGCTGGCCACGGCATTAGAGTCGGCATGGCTCAACATCCCAGAGAACACCTTCAGGGACCTATGTGACTCTCTTCCTGCACGTCTCGCAGCAGTCCGCTCTGCAAAAGGTGGTTATTCTGGCTTTTGACAGATGGTCACATTAATGTGACTGGACTGTGTATGAACAACTTATTCATGGTTTCTAGCATTGTTTTCCCAATGAGTTTATATATTTAAACAATGCATTTTTTCATTCAGTACTCTGAATCCATGTAGAAGTTACCTCCCTAATATAATCATCCTGAAAGTGACTAGTACTTCTGAAAAGAATATTACAAATAGAAGCATTGAACATAACCAAAGTCATGCTCTCTAAGGGAGCATTCAAGTGAGGGCTTAAACCTCAAAATTGGCATAGTCATACATATGTCATAAAAAATCATTAAATTTGTTCATGCCTGATGAACCGAGTCTAAGCTGCAGCTCACTGGAGAAAGCAAATGTACATATGGTATGAATGTGTCTGCAAGTCTTTCTATGCTACAACAGTATCATCTTCGTATAAAGATGGCACAGTTGGGCAAAATATTTATGCCAACACAGAAACGTGTTGTAGCAACATCTGGTTGCAACAAAGTTCTGTTTATTTAAGTTATGACCATTAAACACAACAGGAATGCACTCTTAATACGACCACTCACACAGAATATGAAAATTGCATGGAATCTGGTTTGTTATTCTACAAGCCGTTTCACTGTACACAAATCTTCTTCTGTCAAATTTTGTTTAAATGTTGAATAAAATGTTAAAATATAATATAAAATACTTTTTTGTTTGTCACTTACACAATTAGAACAATAACAAGCAATTTTTATTCATCATTAAAAAATAACTTTAAAACTAAAAAAATAGTGCATGTTTACAGCACTTATGAAAATACTGAAAAATAACCTTCATTTTCAGAAGTCACACCACTGATTGAATATCTTAAAAATATTTCAGATGATTAATTATATAAGGCATATTTTTTTTACAAAATATGTTTAAAATTTCACATTAACAAATTATTTACCTTGGAATGCACTAGTTCCTGGTAATAGTTCAGAACTGGGTGTTACAGTTTCCTTCAGCTTCTGATGAACTGCATTTTGAGCAAGGGTAGCTGCTAAACTCTTCTGAAAAGAGGCCTAAATTAAAATAAGATGGAAATCAGGAATATACCATTGGAAATCAGAAACAATAAAATTTTAATTAATAAACTTAAACTTTATACAAACCTTTATCAAGTTATCCTGAATATTCAAATCATTTGAGACACTAGCTTTATTGGAGGCACTGCATATATCACCAATATTTACATAAATAGGACTGTTATCTGAAAAATTTTAAAGTCTTATGATGCAATTAAAAATGCATAAAATATCAAGACAAAGAGTTAAAAAAAATCAAATCCTTCTGACCTGTATTGCACTTAGCTTGTGAAGCCAATCCTTCATTTCGTTGCTGCAAAACACGAGGTTTTGGAGGAATGGTTGGAACACTTGTTTCCATTTCCTCAGCTCTTTTGAATAAGAAATATACATATTACAGTAAAATCTTCAGCAACATTATTTCATGAAGGAAAAATTTCTTTGAAAATTCAAGAAAGAATGTTTAAAAAAGATTGCACAACTAAGCATATTATGAAAATTAGTTGGAAACATAATTCTAATTTACAAAATCAATCGAATATGAGCATGATTTTAAGATTATGACAAGTTAGATTACACAATGCTCTGAAAGGCCCTGAACAAATTTTCAGGGCTTGGTGGTGAACAGGATCAAGCTTCTTTATCACAGAAGGTCATGCCAATCCACAAACCACTAATCCGTAATCAAGTCTGGAGTGAATAAGAGCTCTGTAAATTCAGAGCATGGATCTGTTTTATCTGCATCTCAGGAGGTATTTGATAATACTTTCAAAATGTTTAATACATTAAATACTTTTTCTTTAGGTATGTGACATAAGAAAGGTGAGTTTCTTACCAAAAATTACTCCTAGAAATTTAAGTTCTGCCACTACTGGAACTGGTGAGCCTTCTAGGAAGATTTCTGGATCTGGATGGAGATTTCTTTTGCAGCAGAAATGGACACAAACCATCTTTTGATTAGAGAACTTAAATCTGTTTAAATTTGACCACAAAACTATCTTGTTAATGGCAATCTACAGTCGTCTCTCGATACACGGCATGTCTGCACCTTGGCAGCTTATTTGCAAGTCATTGAAATGTACCAGATATGGTTGGAGAAGTTCCATCGCAGCTGCATTTATTTTAACATTAAAAAGGGTTACACTCAGTACACTGCCCTGTAGCACTCCCTCTTTTTGGTAACAGGATTTAAACACCACAGAATCAACTTTTACTTGAAAAAATATGTCTTTCATGAAATTCTGAAAGAAAATTGGAAGTTTTCCCATAGGTCATAATGATAAATATCTTGGAGAATTCCATATCTCTATGTCTTGTCTTTTTCATATCGGAAAAAACTGACACTAAATGGTTCCTCTTAAGAAAGGCCCTACGCACTGCAGTCTCAAGCAGAAGTACATTATTAGTTGTTTATCAGCCTTCCCGGAAACCACTTTGGTTTGGGGATAGGTAACCATTTTCCTCCAAAAAAATGGACAAGGGGACTCTTCAATATTTTCTCCAAAAGTTTGCACAGGCAGCCAGTGAGAGCGATAGGACGATTATTTGATGGATTCCTTGGTTCATTTCCAGGTTTGGCTATGGGGATCACTACAGCATTTCGCCAAGCATTAGGGAAAAAACACTCCTTCCATATTTCGTTATACAGAATGAGAAGAGATTTTAGTGATTCATTGGACAAATGCTTCAGCACGACACAGGAAATGCCATCTTGGCCAGGGCTCATTACAGGCGTTAGCGACAAAACTCTGTTCATCTCCAGCATCGTAAAATCAGTGTTATATGCTTCCGTATTGGGAGAGTTAAAACTGATGGATGTATTCTCACAATGAAGCTTAATTGAGAGGAATGTTGGTGGATAATTAGTACTTTTTGACACAGCATTAAAATGTCTCACCTATGATATTCGCATACTTGCCAACCTATGACACTCAAAAATCAGGAGAATTTTTTTAGAAATCGAGATATTTATTTTCAAAGAAAAAAAGATTTTTAAATGATAAAAATATATTTTTTAATAATGAATTAATTTCAAATCGTTACTAATTAGCATCTGAAAGTTCAGTTACTAATTCTTAAATGCAAATAGTACATCCCGCATTAATAACTTTTTGATCCTCTGTTTCCATGGAAAAATGTTAACTTTTCCTTTTTTTTAATAGAACTCATGTTGTCCTTGTGTTTTCATGTAGGAACATGTTTGAGAACATCAGCCCTTCCACTGCACGAAATCGAAAATTTGCAATGACAAACGGTATACATCGCACATGCATTACATTTCTTTGAGGAAATATTAGAAGAAAAGTCATCTGTGTACGATTTTTGAAAAGTACCTGAGTATTTTACCTTTCTCACAGACATAAATAACATGAAATATCATAATTTCTTAAACTATTTCTCGAAAGCCCGTACGTTCACACAGGTTAGCGACAAGATGAACGAAATAACAACCTCAATCTTGCTTTGTGCTCATTGGCTAATATGTGCCAGATGACACGCAGTGGTATTCGATGCTCATTGGAGAAATGGAACATGCTGCTTTCGGACACGTGTTCTCACTCACAAAACAGAAACGTGCCATAATTTCTCACCTGTGAAACTACTTTAATTTTTTATGTAGTCTTGAGAAAAACCAGGTGCTTTCAGACACCCCAAATCACATTTTTTGGGGATGCAAATAACCAAGTATTAAGCCAAGCTACATAAAAATCGTGAAAATTTTTAAGAATAAGAGAAAGTCAGGAGAAATATATTGTAAATCGGGTTGGCGGGAGAATGGTCAGAAATACGGAGTCTCCCACCTAAATCAGGAGAGTTGACAACTCTGCATTAGCAATACCTTCTCCACTGCTATACATTAAGCCATCACTTTCCAAAACGGGAAGTCCATGATCCTTATAATTACCTGGGACCTTTTGAACTTTTTCCCAAACACACTTGCTTGGAGTGGAAAATGTAATGGATGACACATAAGTGATCTAAGTATCCCTGTCTTTGGTGCCCATGCATCTGCTTTTGCCTTTTTATAGCAGATAAGATTGCTAAGCATGGGATACCTGTGACAAATTCCCCAAGCTTTTCTTTCCTGTCTATGAGCTACTTGACAGTCCACATGGTTTGGGACATTTAGAAAGCCTGCCTGATGATATGGGAATAGAGATTTTAGCTGCTCGAACAAGAGTATCAGTTACAGCTTCATCAATTGGCACATTCTTTGACATGTTATTAGTGAACATAGCCAAATGAGAAAACACTTCCCAGTCTGCTTGTACGTAAATAAAATGCAGTGACCTGGAATTGAGCCATGCTGTAACTCCATTGATAGTCACAAAATTAAAAGTGTCGTTCCTAATGTTAAATGAACAAGAGGGTGAAGTGATGGCCAGATCAATATTGTGAAATGTCCTCGTGCGCTGGTGGAAATATATTCGTTCTCCACTATTAAGGAGGCACAAGCAGTGATCACTAATGAGGTCTTCTATTTGTTTTCCCCAAAAATTTATATCACCAGTACCCCAGAGATTATTACGGCCACTGAAATCTCCAATCACAATGAAAGGAGCAGGCAACTGTTCTACCAAATCATCTAACTCCTTTTTATCTATCACTTCATTAGAAGGTAAGTAGATGGTACAGACAGTGACAAGCATTCTGATATTGATCTGCACCAGAACAGTTTGGAGACATGCGTTCAAAGGAAAGACAGTCGAAGGGTAGACATGGGAGGTAAGGATAGCAACATCTCAGCTTATGCACTCACCTAACAAAAAAGTCTTTCCTGACAACTGAATATCTTCTCCACTTAGCTGTGCTATCTCGCTTGAGAAATGTCTCATGCACTCCAAAACAGGCAGGGTGATAAATATCTATCAGGCTTTTGATGTTCACTAGACCTTGATAAAATTCACAACAGTTGCAAGAAATTAAGGTAGCCATCATGAATGTTTATTTTGCCCATGCTGTTTCTTTGTTAGATGTGGTAAAAGAGTTTTTGGCGGAGCTAATCCTTCTTCTTATTCCATTTCAGAATCAGGTGTATCTGATAGCATACTCTCTAATGAGGTATGACCAGGATTTATTGTTTTTGAACTTACATTATTTGAAGAGAACTTCATTTACTTTTTAATATTAATTACTTCAGGTTTTTTATGAGTTGATGTATCTTTAGTACTTAAGTTTTAGTCCTTGTTTGAATGGCAAATGACATCTGAATGGCTATTGAGCAAAAAGATTTTGTTGCATCAGCAAAACTCAGATTTGGACAAAATTGAGTGCTTTCAAATAATCTCTCAGCTTCTGCATATGATATCTCTTTGCTTGCCTTTATAGTTTGGATTTCTATTTGGAACAGGAACAAGAGAAAGATGGGTAACTTCCTTTAACACAAACAGGCTCAGCAATGCAACCCTCACTTTCATGATCCATAACAGAGCAGCGAGTACCTGTAAGGTTACCGTGACATGCAGCTTTTGAGTGCCCAAACCGCTGCCATTGGAAACAACACACAGGGTTTGGCATATAGGGTCACACCGGGCAATGCAAATAGCCAGCTTTAATATGATTTGGAAGTTGAGTTGTGTTAAAGCTCAAAATAACATATTTAGTATCAATGAACTGACCTTCTCTTCTGATTTTAATATGATGTGCATCACAAACATTCTGCTCAGCAAATTCAGCAATGAATTCTTTGTTCGACACTGTTAATATGTCAACTTCTGATATTACGCCATGACTGAGAGTTTTGTGTGCAGAAACCGTAACACAAACTTGTCCCATTTTTGACTTACCAAGAAGGGTCTTTGATTCTTTAACAGAAACAATTTCTATTAATAAGTCACCAGACAATAAGCGTTTAATTGATTGTGGTTCTCAGCAAAGTCTTTTATATATTTTTGAACAAGGAAAGGTGACAATTTATGCAATTCAGCAGATCCTGCCATAACAAAAAATTAGGGAATGACTTTAGTGTTTTCTGTAATTTCCATAATTCGAGGTCTTTTACTTGATGATTCCTTAACAGTTTCATGAGGTATAACAAAAATTTGTGAAGGCATATTTGAATGAAATAAAAATTCAAATCCAGTATCCCCACCCACCATGCAGTCCAACAACGGAACGCAGATTCCTGCTCCAGGGATAACCAGGTTTATATGCAAGCTGAAGCCCCACAGATGGCTTTCCTGAAAGCAGATACTCCCAAGAGCTTATCCCTAAGCCACTGACACAAGGACTAGACGATTGACACCTGTGAGGATGACAAGGTTCTTCCCGTTTAGCTGAAGCGGAGGCCAAAGCAGTGTGTTGGGGACAGTACCTTGCCCCTCAACTACCAGAACTCTCCTTTTCAATAACAAAGGTCTACACAGCAAACACATGGACAGTTTTCTCGCCACTCGAAAACTATAGACAAGGGCTGTTCCAGTTTCTCATGAGGAGCTCCAGCCTCCGAAGAGGAGAACCACAAGGAAGAAAGGAAGGAAAAAGCTTCAGCTAAGAGGAGATGGAAAAGAGTAAGAGCACTGGGGCTCCAGGATCATGACATCCATCTTAGCAAGAAGATGATTCCTGAAGGGCTAGGGTACCTTGGGGTTGCCACACTCATACTCACAAAACGTGAGCCCCTGAGGGAACTGTAATTATTAAACAATATTTCTAAAGTATATATTACCTACCTTGGCACAGAATATTTATTGCTTATGTGCAACATAATGCCTACTAATGAATTCTTATCAGACTTATATAAAATTTTCATATGATAAATTAGAGCCTGAAAGCCTTCTTTATTTTTTTCTTGGATCTAAGATTACATTAATATTTAACTAAACAATCTTTTTTAAACATCTTGAAAACTGAAGCTTCTCAGCATGTTACCTCAAAGGCAAAGGAGGAGGATAAGCTTTATGAGTTGGCGTTGCCTCTTCACTGCAATCATCAGGAAATTCTTCAGGAGATCCATCAATATCTATGGGAATTGAAGAATTTGCCTCCCCATTTTGAAGAGGGCGGAAAGTATGAGTAGTAATTGAAGGCCGATTGTGCCGTTCGTATGCTGCAAACAAAAGAAATTTAAATTATGGAACAGTTAAACTTCAATGTAAGCGAACTGAAAACTGTACATAAAAATGAATTAATAGAATAATTTTTAAAATGTTGCAGTATTTTATAATTATAGTAATGTAATGGGACTAATTATGACTATGAGAAAGCAAACTTATAATTCTAAAACGAAATAAAAAATCATCATACATTTCATTTGAGTTTTCTTTGAAAGGCTAAAACATAATAATCACTAGAAATCTTCAAAACCAACGAAAAAAATTTTCCAACAAATCTCAGTTATAAAAACTAGTAAAAACTGCAGGAACATTTACAATAAAGAAAAATGAATTCAGAATCAAGTAAGATAAAAAATAAACTCTTATCAATATGTCAAAATTTTAACTTCTAATGATTTTCTTCATTAGTGCTTTAAGTAAAGGAGTATGAGTTACACTTAAGATAAGGAAATCTTAAGTTTATTAGTTATCATCGTCAATTATGATCATCATAAATTATATATTTTTTTATTTGGCACTTTCTTTTAAATTTTTAAAATTATTTCAAGAATTTATAATGATCCATACATAATTAATAAACATGCCTCTGTTGAAAATTCTTCAGCTGTTCCTTGAAAAAGATCAAAGAATTTTTAGCAATCTGTTACATTATTTTTAATATATTATTTTATTGAGTTGTTTTGCTTTTGTTATATGTAATTCTTGTTAGACTTTTGGCTTGCTTTTTGATTTAATTTTTACTTCTTGATTATAAAATACAAATATACACATACATATATAATGCTGTAGACTTGGATGAATTGATGAAGAAATACTGATTGCACAGATGTTGATCCATAATGAAGAGCAAATATGGCAGACAAGGCAGATTAAATATTCATTTTATTTCAATTAACATTTGTGTCACAATTCATTTGGCACTCTAATCATGCCCGATTCAAAACATTTACATTTTTGATAGCTTTGCAGTAACAATAGAAAAAGCAAGCAACAATTTACCGTCACTGAGCAGCAGAAGCAAGTGAGTATGTTGTTATTCAGTATGGAAGCTTATTAACACTAAGGTTTTAGTTCTGGAAATTCTGACTTCTGAATCAGCTAGATTATCATGGTTGTGTAAAAGTCACATGATATGGGTTAATGTAGAAACGATGCAGTTCAAGAAAAGTTATTAAGCTATTGCTATCTTTAGAACAGAGAGAGAAAATACCTAATCGGGAATTAAAGAACCATTGTCAATTTAAGTTATAATTTTGATTTACATATTTTTGAACTGGGGATATAAGATACAAAGCATGAAAAAAAACTTCTAAGTTTAATTTGACAATAGTCCTTTCTCATTTTAATTTGGCTAAATACGAAATAAAACCATGTATTGAATCTATAGTCACGCCAGCAAGTTTTTTCTTCTCCATTATGCATCTATGACACTACCAACTTTTGACTAGTTAATACATGGAACCATCATTCTATATGCACTGAAACTCTTGTGTTTTAAATATTCTATTTTATAACCCTAATTCTTCACTATGTTTACACACTATCATTTCCAAGACAATAAAAATAAAGCCTTTTGTATGGAAGAGGCATTTTATCCCACTGCTCTCGAGCAGCTTTCCAAAGTCTAAGGAGGTTGAAGGTCGACATTTAGACAACCTTATTTTTAAAAGTCCAAAAGCACAAAAAATATATTGATGATATATAGGAGATTTAGTAGGGATATGAGTGAAGGATAGAGCCTTGATACACATTTCTTGTTCCATTTTTTCCAGGAAATTAACAGTAGATTTTTGATGTGCTGCTGCTTGCCTTGTCTTGGTGCAGTTCTACTGACTGATCGCACTGTGTAAAGAGAAGGTACTTCCTATTTGAAAACTGGGCATAAAATTGTCAATCACTACTAAATCACAATTCCCACTAAATTGTCAATCAAATTTTTTTTGTTCTCAACAACCTTTCTGTCACTTTCTTTACTATTGCTAGTGATGCTACCTGGATTTAGAAATATACACAAACTAAACTACACATACTGAACTACAATTACTGAATTCACATACTAAACATACAACACATTCATTAATTAATTACAATTGGTGCATTTGTTATCACAATAAAAAAACTTTTATTATATAATCTTCATTTATTACCACTTCTCCATATTTCTTCACAAATTCCATTAATTGGCTAATTTTGCTCGCTGTTTGTCATATCCAAAAACCTTCAAATTCAAGGCTATCATCATATAGCTTAGTTAGCATCCATTTTACATTATTGATGATGTACACAGTACAGGTTAGACTTGGCCAATTCTGAGCATTCTGTAGCTGAAACTAAAATGTGAATTGATTCGAAAATTTGTAGAGAGACAATTCAAAGGATGCACTGAAAGATTCTGTGGGAGGGAGGGCAAAAGAGTTCGAAAAATTTTAGCCAGGAGGCACATTACAGACAAAATGCTTGGAAAGAAATGCAATAAATAACTGTGGGCTATTTTAACATTTTTGAAATCAAGCGAGTAACACTCTCAAATAAAATAACTATTAGTTTTCAGAATGTGAGTTAATCAGGAAACCGTTTTGCAGAAACCAGAGAAAGGCTGTAGAAGCTCTTTGTGAATTTGAAAGTTGAAAGAATGTGCACCAGGGATTAATGTCTCCACATGGTGTGGCAAACATGAAAGCTCGATTCAGAAAAACTGGATCATTATGCATTCAGCATGGCAGAGGGTGAAAACATGTTAGTGCAGAAATTGATCAGAGGTAGCACTGACATTCTTGAGCAGCCACTGAAGAATGATCATGATGTCAGCAATGCACGCACAGCAATCATATGGAACAGTGTGGAAGATACTGAGAAAAATAGTGCACTTTTGACATTCCTGATTAGTCACAACTGGCATCTGCTTGTTACTGACATTGACTGTCACTTATCTTCTGCACTGATTTTTCTTACCCGAATGAAAGTTGATAACTCCTGGCTGTGAAACACGCCTCTAAAGTGATGAGGCACATTTTCATCTCAGTGAAACTTTGAACACCTAGAATTGTCACATTTCTTCGAAAAACATTATATTGCATTGTACTGCCCTCTGATATCGTGAAATATTCAACAATTTCCTACCTCAATTTTCAGCAGCAACAGTGCCTTACGTCTACCATTTTTATGCCCCTCCACATAATGAACTCTGAACGTACAGGTTCTTATGGTAACATTTTACTGATGACAGGGTGATAAGTTATTCATTTCTTACTTCTTGGCCGGCATGTTCTGATCTTAATCCATGTCATTTTTGGTTATGGGACCATTTAAAGAGTGTGGTTTATAGAAGGCATCTTGCAATTTTAGCTAATCTGAGGAACTGTATAACACTACATGTGCAAAAGATCACTAGTTATCAGCTGTGGCTAGATGCTGAACACTGTGTTCATTGCATGCACATTTTTCACTTTAATAAGGGGTCCCACACTGAAAAATATACTTTACATCGCTAAACAGTCCGTAAAAAATAACCGATGTTTGTGTTGGAATTTGTAGCTTGTTTGTATTTCGACAAAATGCGCCTCCTAGCAGAAAAGTTTAAAAAAAATTTTTGGGGGTAGAGTCTTTCAGAGCATTCCTTGAATTAGCTACCTAAAAATTCAAATCAATCTGCATTTTAGTTACAACTACAGAGTGCACTGAATATGCCAAGTTTAATTACAATCACCTTGTATATGAGACTGGGGACTAGAGACATGCTGTTCTGCTAAATTTGTCTACCTTCTGTGATGCACAGAGGTAAATGATGCAAACATGCATGCAAACGCACTGTTATATGATGCAAACAAGTAATTATAAGAAAGTATCTCTATATAGAGTTATACATAACACTTCAAATAATTAGAAAAGTTAAATACCTGTTGAAATTGTATGTGGGCGCTGTGATTTAACAATAGATGCAGCTGCCTTTTCAAACTGTAATGTATCTTGAAGATTCGGCCATGTAGCCATAGCAGAA
>KK119088.1:41281-59758 GCA_000611955.2 Stegodyphus mimosarum | reverse complement strand
GAAGGGCTTGCCTTTTTTACCGTATCTGTTGGTCTTGAGGTTTCACTTACCTGAAAATATGAATTGAATTAAGATGACAATAATACCAAATACAACAACATATGATAGAAAAAAGAAACTATGTGAAAACCTGATCAGTCAGCTCGAGTGGTGGAGGTGTTGGAAGTCTTGTAAAAAGTGTGTCTTGAGATGTGAAACCAGAATCCTGAGATGATACACTTGAAAGTCTGAAGGTGCCACTGGGAGGCTACAAATTTTTAAAGAAATAATACAGTTTAGTAAAACCTAATACTAAAATATTACTTCTGAAACATGAGTAAACCACTGCAATGTTTATACATAAATACTAACTTAATTCAAAAACAAATCTAATAATCCTCTCATTATACAGGGCATACTCTTTTTACTTTTATCAAAATTTAGAACAATAAACAGCAAGCATGCATCATGCCAAACATGAATACATCCACTGAGCTTGATAGCTCAAAAAATAATAATAATGGGGAGGAGGAGTCCTTTAAATAGATTTTTAACAATTTTTCTTACTTATGATAAAAAGAAAATCTTAGACCATCTCTCAACAAAATAAGCCAATGATATTGGGTGCACAAATAAGTTTTGAGGTTTTTTTGTAACTTTGAAGCTTTAATTATTGAGAGAAATTGGAAGAATGTATCTTATACAAAGTACTGTCCAATGTTAGCTACAACTTTTCCCCAGCTTTCAGGTAGCATAAGTATTTCACATTTAAAAAATTCCTCATCTTTTGAGGCAGTCTTCAAGAACCAACCCAATTTTTGGCTTCTTCGTATGAAGTGAAGCGCTGCTCGTTCAAGTCATGAATCATCGACCGAAACAAGTGGAAATCGGAAGGAGCAGTGTCTGGTGAATATGGCAGGTGGGGTAGGACATCCCACTGAAGTGCCTCAAAAGTTTCCTGGATGACTTTTGCAGCATAAGGAAAGCGTTGTCATGCTGAAAGATAATTTTGTCATGTCTTTTGGCATACTGGGGACATTTGAGCTTCAACGCTCGGCTTAGTTGCATCAAATGTTTTTTGTAATGTTTCCCAGTGATGGCTTGAAAAATACTTAGTTTTAAATTTATTTAAAATATTTTTTATTTTGTTAAAAAAAGTCTGACCTATCAGCTGTTTTCGACTGTGCATGTTGCCCATGGGCAATTTTGAGTTTGAGACCATCGTTGTCGATTATTCCATTCGTCAGGTGAAGTGTAACCATCTAACTCATCAATGGGATAACTATTTATGTCTCCAGGCTCTGCTGAAACAGTTCTGTATGTGTTGTAATAACACAGATTTCTAGGATACAGTGATAAACTTTTATTGCATCAAGTTGGTGTTTCAGTCTCCTTTTCAGCAGCACAAATTGCAGGTCTCACAAGTCACTTGCGAGAAGTACTCTTCAATAATTGCAATAATGCCTTGATCCAAAGAAGTTCTCTGCAATAATTGAAATAATGCCTTGATCCAAAGGCTGAAGATGACTTATTGAATCTGAGGGGCTAATGTAAACTTTTACATTGGTTATTGGATAATTTCAGATGTCTAGATCATGCATGTTATGAGCAAGCAATGCATATACACCTGCCCCAGTGCCATAAGAAGATGTCAATTCTGAGCTACCATTTGATTATTTAAATGAAGAAGCCAATTATGAAATGATAAGCTATCGATCTAAGCTTTATTATGGTGAGAGTAGATGCAGGATAAAGTACTACTGATGTTCTTAAAACAATATGGTTTCTCTGGCTTATTGGTCACCCAAAGATTATATCTATCACTGTCATTTGAATTAAAAAGCAACAGTTTAATAAGCAACAGTTTAATATCGTTTACTACATGCTTCACCTTTTATCCGACAGTATGATTTGGGAAAATATTGTAAAAAAGTCCAGTCTCATTCCTACTGTAGACATCACAGAAAGCATATTTTTCTCTCATTTAGTCAAAATCATGCAACCAGTTGTTTGCTCCTTCTTCATCAGTTTCACTACAAATCGCTAATGATGAAATCGAGTGTGTCTGCAGGGGAACATAATTTAATGTTTTTATATAATTATTAGATTTCCCAAGTGACAGCATGATTTAATGTTTTTGCATAATTATTAAGGTTTGCTGTGTGGTAATGAGTTGAGTTCAAAAAGTTGAGTATTCCATGATAATCGTTAAGTAAGCCTTATTCCTTAAAAAGCTTGTTATTACTATTTTTATGTTAAAAATTAGTATGAAAATTATATAAAAATAAATATGCTGTTTTTTAAAAGACTAAAAAGAAAAATTTATTTTAATTATGAAATGCTCTGGATCTTTTGTTTTGATTTTGATTTTTTATCAATACCTACATCTCTTTTGTGGTACAGCCAACTATAAGAACAACTGGAATCTTGAATGTCTGAATATTCGGCAATCTTGCTTGCTTTCGATGCAATTGTAGATCCACTTAAAGGTACGTTGGAAGTGTGCATATGAGTGAACCATTCTAAAAATAAAGTTTTGACATTTTCGCACTTGCACTGGGAAGTCACTTAGATTTGCTCCCGGTACCTGATGCAGCAGTATTAAAAGTTTTTTCAAGATCTTTAAGTATTGTGGATAACGTAGATTTGGCAATTCCATGCTTTTCAGACACAGTGCTTTTCTTCAATACACCACGGCCTATCTCCTCTAGGATTTTCAGTTTTGTTTGCAGATCTATGCCTGTCTTTTTCCTCTTGGTCATGAATCACTCTCTTATCGCTGGCAATTTAACATTTGTTGTTGTGTCCCAAAGGTCAGTTGGTTGGCAGGTCTGTTGAATATTGCAACTAGAACTTTCAAAGAACAAAGACATGGTGATATGGTGTGATTTATTTGATTATGGCAAAGCACTCAGGAACTATCTGCCAAAGAGAAAGGGTGCCTTCATGGAGGACTTTCTAAGAAAAACTATTACACATGGGGAAAAACACAAAAATTTCCATGCAGCCAGCCCATTCACGCCTATTCTACGATCACTGGGTCCGTCTACTAATTGAGCGAACAATAGTGACTCAAAAAAAAAAAAAAAAAAAAAAAAAACGGTATGGACAGCCAGCCATCTTCAACTTATCAGAGAAAGCCATTCTGGGGTCCTCAGTTGATGGGCGAGAGGGTCCATTTGACTTTATTGATAGGGGACAAGCTTTAGGCCAATTACAGTACAGACAAGTGACGAAATTTATAGTGTGCACTGGCTAAAGTTCTTCTGGGAATATTCTCCCATTATTTCACTATGTCACACGCTGCATTTGTAGTTCGAAAAAAAGGCAAAAAACCATATTATGACCAAAGCACAGCAGAATATACTGCTGTGTTTCTGTGTAGAGGAAAATCCCGTTTTTTAAGGAGAACGTTAGCGCAGAAATTTAAGGCTAAAAAATAAAGAGAGATGTGGGATACCATGAAAGCAACAGTATAGCTAAGAGGAAATGAATTAAGTTTACTTAAAATCTCTTTTAGAAATAAACAATTTTAATCACTTAAATTTATAATATGATTATTTTTTTCAGGCTTACATTAAAACTGTGTTTTCATGCAATTTATTTTACAGGTAATAACTACAAAAATATTTCTTTAAGTAAGAAATTGGAAAGAAAATATTTCTTTCTTAATGTTTCTTCCTTTCTTTTTCTATGAACATTATTTCTTTCAGGAAAAGAAATAAAATTCATTCGTTCATTACAGTACGGCCGATTACTGCTGCATTCAGCTATCACACATGCATCAAAATGTTTTATTTTAAATAATTTATCCTATAGTTAACATGATAGAAAATAATTTTTCGCTATAAAATATATAACCAAAATTGTAATAATCTATTCTGTACATGTGATTAATTTGTATTGCAATTTTTGTCATACATATATTAGTAATACTTGTTTTTTAATATTACATTGCTGTTATTTTAATTTCTTATATATATATAAGAACTGCTTATTTTAAATATTCTTCCTTCTGAAAAGATTTTATTCTGTGAAAATAATTAAAAGATAGTAATATTATTTTCACAATGGAAGCACTAAAGTAAAAATAATCAATGTAGGTCTTCTGCAGTTGAAGAAGTCCTTGTCAAACCAACATTTTAACACTTTGACACATTAAACAGAAAACTGTAATAATAATCAGTATCTCTTTTAGAATAGAAAAATGAGAACTCTGCTATACACAGTTAATTTTTTTTTTTTTTTTTTTTTTTTTTTTTTTTTTTTAATGTTTGCAAAGAAACAATTATTTTTTAATACTAATAGGTTACAAAAGTACTATTTTCTGAAGAAACAGTCAGTCTTATAGCATTGTTACTTTTAACATATTACAATAATAATGTAGTATAATTTTGCTAATAAGCCCACCAGCGGCTCAGCGGTAGAGTCGCTGAACGCAGGTAGTTCAGTCCGAGTTTCGAATCCCACGAACGGGCTTTCCCAATGCATAACATGTATACGGTCCAATTTCCCTCAGAAAGTCCTCCCTTCGAAACCAGTTTTAAATCATAATAAAAACACACACACACAAAAATGAAAGCCTTCGGGTTTTTTTAACGTTTTGCATGTTACCTTTATTTATTAAATATCATGCTCTTCATACTTAAACCATAAAATTCAATTCAACAGCAATATCACACAGAGCATATCTTTAGAATTTCCTATACACAGTCTCGCGCGCTAGAGATTAGAATATTTTTTTTCCTCTTTTCTTTTTTTCTGTACAGTGTTGCCATTGCTTGCTTTGAAATCGTTGAATTTATTAATCAGAAACTCATGAATGCTTAATACAAAATATGAAATAGATAATAAAACAAATTCCCAGTTCAAATTTGGGCTTCCACATGCCTATATTCGGGTGGAAGATTACGTCATTCAAAATTTGATGGCTCTAGGTACCGTTGTTTTATCACAATGCAAGAAACATTCGTACATTTATGCAGATTCTTCATTATTTAATTTCTTTAAATATAATAAAGTGCGATAATACTAGGTGGCAACAATTTGAAAAGTGAAAAGCCACAAAATGCTTAAACAAAATTAATAGCACCTTCTGGGCTAAGGCACTTTGGGCTAAAAATTACTTTTAAAAGTATCACGCTAGTAGTACTGAAACCACTGAAAAAATATTTTTCATTTTTATTTTACAGTAGAGTGAATTTTGCGCAATGATGAACGACATTCCTTATTGTGTTCACAAAATTGTAAGGTATTCCAATGGAATTATAGAGCAACATTACTCATGGCTATTTTTAAAAAATACAGTGGTATATTCTGAGAGGTGTTAATTAAATGGGACAGAACATTTCTACATGCAAAGAAACAACAGAAAAATAATATGAAAAACTGAAAGTTTGCGTTAAAATGATAAAATCTAATGAAGCAATGGATTAAAAAACAGTTTGTAATTCGTGCTAACCGAAATTTGTGTTAACCAATAAAAGTTCCTACTACATCAAACACATCACTGTTGGAACCAAAATTTTGTTCACGTTAAATGGGCATTTGCCTTAAATGAATTCCTGTTAAGGAGAGTTCCCCCTTATTTTCATGTAGAAAAACTCATTTTTATTTTGGTTCAAACAGAATGATTAATCTTAGATGCCCTAGATTTCATTTACACAGTAATTTGTCAAAACTCCTTTCATAGAGAGAATTAACTCAAACATTTTGTTACGAAATGCCAAGCTGGCAGTAAGATAGCTTCTCTGCAAAGCCAGTTTAAGGTTACAGAAAATGGAAAGGCAACGTTGCCAGATTTGGAGTGAAATCGCCCATTTGGCGACATGCCACAGATGCAGTGAGATCATTCTAGAAAAAATTCTTGCTGGTTTCCCCCAGAATGTTCTCGAAGGCAGGTCAAAAACTATAATAAATTGTGTTTTGATTCTTTATCAAGTGTTATCATTAATCATTCCAAATCCATGAACCCGTAGAATGCAACAATGTATTGAAACTTACAGAAGCAAAGTCGGAAGATGGTTCATTTTAACTTTATAGCTCACTTATTGAGATACCCTTCTATTATAACCAGGGTCCAGATTTTGATGACCTAAAAACTCACTGAAAATGTCTCTGAAAATGGGCAGAAAATGCTCTTAAAATAGAAAAAATGCTCCCCCCCAAATAAAAATAATATAAAAAAGGCACAATTAATAAACACTGATAAATAGATTAAAATCAAATAACTACATATACCTGTTACTTGAATTTTAATTTTTCTTCTAAATTTTCAACCTCACACAAATGTATTACAATTGTAATGAATTAAGCAAGTTCTGATGTTTTGAAAAGTAAGTTTCAATTTAAACAAAATATATACCATGAAGATTCTGAAGTTTTAAAAACACACTGCTAATTTTGACAGTATTTTCAAGGAAAAAGAATTATTTGGTGAAAAGTACGGTCGATAAATTCTTTTGCATTCATAACATTCCTAATGATCGTCTCTTTTTAAAAATACGAAGATCCAAGGTCATTCGGCAACTTACTGATTATGGACTATCAATTGGAGCATAAAAAGAAAATAAAGGGGAATTTATTAAAGTAGAAATGGTACATGTAGAGACATTAGGCATTTAGAAGCAGGAGAGATGAAAAATGAGCAATGCCCTTGCCAGGCCTTGAACCACGGACCTCTCGAATATGCGCCGAGCATGCTGACCACAATACCAAGAAGGCATGCTTATAAGGTGGGAGAAATACCTTACAAACATGCACTACAGTTAAGAAATGATGGTATAGGAAAATTCTCAGAAGTGACCTGGATAGCTTGAGGAAAAACGTCTGTCATGAGAGGCAGAATGAACATATTAATAATCAGTTCCATGTGGGTAAGAAAATGGCTGCCTAATAAAAATGTGTTCATAATAGTTGATGGAGTTTTAATTTAAGAGCAACTATATTTTTCAGTCTGATTACTAAGAATATACCTCAAATGCTTACCCAAATCTGTTCCTTGATTATAACTGTTAGTTTTGTTGGAATAAAACATTAATGCAAAAACACAAATGAATTTTTTATATTAATATATATTTAAACATCACTTTTACTTATTTATTCTGAGTGTGCACAGCACTCCAGAGAATGCCAGTGACGACTGAAAGATATTTTCATATGATTTTTCTTCTTTTAAAAGCCCAGACAGAAGAAAATAGTCACTTTTAAGAAATTTTTTGTCTGGGATGTAAGATAATCCCTTGCGTGTGATTGCCATTTAAGATTATTTGTTTCCCCTGATTTTGCCTAAATTATCACTATAGTATTTTCTCCCTATGCTTCATTCTGAGACATTCCATGGCCTATTTTTCCAATTTCAAACAGCAATCTCACTTCATATTTTTTTAACAGAAAATTTAACTGTTTTTCAGGGGGAGAACTTAAAAGCACTAAATTTATACTCAGAATTATTAAACTCAGAATTTATTCTGAGTGTGCACAGCACTCCAGAGAATGCCAGTGACGACTGAAAGATGTTTTCATACGATTTTTCTTCTTTTAAAAGCCCAGACAGAAGAAAATAGTCACTTTTAAGAAATTTTTTGTCTGGGATGTAAGATAATCCCTTGCGTGTGATTGCCATTTAAGATTATTTGTTTCCCCTGATTTTGCCTAAATTATCACTATAGTATTTTCTCCCTATGCTTCATTCTGAGACATTCCATGGCCTATTTTTCCAATTTCAAACAGCAATCTCACTTCATATTTTTTTAACAGAAAATTTAACTGTTTTTCAGAGGGAGAACTTAAAAGCACTAAATACTGCTTATAAATTATAATAATTTAGAACTTAATAAATTAAAAATGTTTTATATTTTTGTACACACAGTCATACTCCATATTCACAGTCATATCCCATATACACACAGTCATACCCTATATTCAGTACCTGTAACCCATGATTCCAGCATAAGGAAAAGTTCTTTGAAGTACACAATGACATATGCTCAAAAGCCTCTGAAACAAGATAAGCACTATAGTCTGACAGTAATCATGATTACATGAACGTGCATACTCTTTTCTAATGAATATATTTAAATTGGAAGAGGGATGAAAATGGTCCTCTTTGGAGCCTCATGTACGTTCTCAGGTCAAAGCATCTGATTCCTCCTTCCCCTACACATACATATTTTTTCATAATTTCTCTAGCTCTGCTTTTAACTATCTTCTTGTTCTCATTAGTAGCATTCTATCAAGACTTTCATACTCAAAACATTTTTCATTTAGATTACAGTGGCATCCTAGTGTAAAAGTTGTGATGCTATCAGTGTTCTAAACCTAAAAGACGCCATATATCTTATCCATTCGTGAGAAAGCAAAAACTTTAGATATGTTAGAAACAGAGGCATAAAAATGTATTCAGAATCACCAGATTTTATTGCAAAAATGAATCTTCAATTTATGAAGAGCTGAAGAATAAACGGAGGAAAAAAAAATCTCCCTGTTAGATTTTTTTGTTCATGCTTAAAAAGTTACTACCAAATTGGGAGATAAAGTGCTAATGAAAGTGGAAAAGTTTTAAATTTAGGTTGGAAAGTATGAATAGTAAGAAAGTACCCCTTTATAACAAGGTGTTAAAAAAAGTAGATCAGAACAGGAAACCGAGGAGACTTTTACAGTAAGCAAAGAATGGTAACATATATTTATGAACAGGTTTAACACATATGTGCCATTTGCAAAGCATTAGTACACGCAGGGTTTAAATATCTCTTTTCAGTTAAAAACATAAAATATCACACAATGGCTTGCTACAAATGGGGGAGGAACTTTATAAGTATTAAAACAAATTTATTTTTAGTGCTAATTTACAAAATGAATCATAATTTAGTAATTTTCTATTAACTGACTCATTTCTGTCAACTTTACCCCAATCTACTTTCTCTTGCGAGCATTCTTTTAATTTTATTAGCCAGAACAACATATATTTGAGGATAAATACTTATCTTACTGTTCAGTGCTTAGGCTTATCCTACTCACACACACACACACACACACACACAGACACACACACAAAAAAAAAAAACTACAACCGAGTGCAGGGTAAAAATGCTTCTACACAATAAATCTATCCCCACCCAACCACAACAAGCACTTACAAAAATCTTGAAATACTGAACCTGAAAGCTAATGTATTAGATAATGGTTTGGTTTGGTTTGTTTTATTTAATTATTGCAAAGCACTGAAGGGTTATCTGCCTAAGGGAAGGGATACCTTTGTGGAGGATTTTCTCCTGGCTCATATGCATTACACTTGGGGAAAACCATGAAAATGTACATGCAACCAGCTCCTTTGCCAGGATTCAAAGCCCTGACTAATTACCAGTGTTCAGAGACTTTACTGCTCGGACACTAGTGGGTCTTAGTGAACATCACTTATTTATTTGAAATTCTTTCCAGCAAGGATGATTTTTATCCCAATGCCTGTGTATGTTCAGGTTTGCACAGAAAATTTTGAATCAGACTATACATAAAAATCATTACCAATAGATCTAAAAAAAGTTTCACTAAATAAACATAAGCAACCTGAGAAAGTGATCTGCTTCGCTGATGAGAAGAAGGTGAATTAACACTGTCACTGGAGGAACTATTAAGACTGCTGATGCTGCAAGTACTTGATTTTCTGGATCCCACAGATGTTGGCGAACTAGGAGGAGTCTACAATAAAATAACATTAAATCAAAGACAAAATTATTTTGTTATAAAATTCAATTCAACAACTTCTTAATGAAAAAGACAGTTGCAGACATTTCCCTCATAATTACTTCCTTTCTAATCTTTAACAGTGCACAGTTTTACAGCAAGTTTGTACCAGATGATTTTTGGGGGAAAGGGGGGTAATTTATAAAAGTTATGAAAAAAAAATATTAGATCTTCAGATTGAATAAAAATTTCTTGGAATTTTTATTCTTATTTTTTTTACACTAAAAAATTATTTATAAATTAATTTTCAAAATTTATCAAACTATACATATTGGTTTACAAATTTCATTCAGAAATAGGACATTTTACATAATTTACTTTAGTATTAAATATTCTTAAAGGGTTTTTATCATAAGAACTTCAGATTTTCCATTACGTAAGAAAAATAATTAATCCTTTCTTACATTTATGTTTCAAAACTTTTTATTACTTATCTATGAAATTTATTGAGATCTCGCCTAAGTGCAAAACATTATTTTAGAAACTTAGCAATTTAAAACGTCATTATGGGGTATATATTATTTTACACATTATTGCTTTTAAACTACTCCATTTATTAATCACTAATAGACTGATTAAACTTGGAAGCCAAACTAAAGACCTTCTGCTTTAGTAAATGGCAGAACCCTAGAATTCACCACATGTAGAGAATAAATTGATCTTATGTTTTGCGTAATGATAATATTTTTCTTATCTTTCTATCTAGACTAGGCTGCTTCTAGATACTTTCCATTCCGATCATCTATCAATTTTACCTGAAAAGGACTTAATGTTAACATTAAAACAATACACTTCCTTTGGGAAATAAATAAATATTTCAACGACTGTGCAGCCACATTTGGCTCAGCAATATTTTTTTTTTTCTGTAGCAACATATTTTATAGTAGCAGAGGGTTAAAAATATATTTCAAAAATTTACAATTTGAAACAATTCATTTAATAAAAATTACAGCAATTCAGAGTCCTATATAAAATGAAAATGCGCACAGCCCATAGTTCCGATACATCACAGCCGTCAATCTTGAAACATGTAAAATACTAAGTTTCTATGCTGCATGACAAAGAAACTTCAAGAGTATTCCAAACTGATATATTTAGCTTAAGGTCACTTTATATTATACACTCTTTTGCAAAACAATTGAAGCACCAAGAAGGACTTTTGTGATTGTGATGAAATTTGGTAAGCATAAACATCTTGATCGAATATGCAAATCATAAAAGTTTCAAGGCAAATGAACAGAAATTGCGATCATAGCGCACATTTCTAAAGCGCAATTCGCAAAGTATAAAACCAGTAACAGAGGTGGAAAGTTCATCTTTTTTTGTTGCTGCCATTGAAATTCCATACACAAGCAACTAAAAATGCCATTATGACGATATCAAAGACCTTACACACAACTAAACGACTTTGAATGTGGTCGCATTGTAGGGTTGCATGAAGCTGGCTGGTCGCTGCCACCTGCAGTGTACAGACATTGCTGTGCAAAGATGTTGGCAGCAATGGTTGCGACAAGGAAATTGCCGACGAACTGAAGACTCTGAAAGGCCAAGGAGCACAAATGCAAGGCAAGATAGGATGACTGTTCACCAGGCCCGAACCGCCCCAATGGTATCATTGTCAACTACTCAACGCATAACAGCCATGTCTATACCTCCCGTGTTACCATCCACCATCCCACGGCACTTGATTGAGGCAGGGTTATGCTTACAGAGGCCTTTAAGATGTTTGCCTTTGACCCCACAACATCAAGCCGATCATCATGGCTGCCATCAGACTGGCACTGTATAGTGCTTAGCGATGAATCCTGTCTCTCTTGAAGCAGACGACCACCGTGTTTATATCTGGAGAGGACGGGGCCAGCGGTCCCAATCAGCCTTTGTTTTACAAAGACATACAGCCATAATTCCTGGTGTGATGGTGTAGGGCAGCATTTTTTTTGACAGCAGGTTATCTTTAGTCATCCTTCATACATCTTTAACAGCTCAACGATATGTTGATACCATCCTATGGCCGGTTGCATTTCCCTTCATGGCACGTCATCCTGAGGCATTTTCCAGCAAGATAATGCCAGGACACATACCACTCACATATCTCTGGACTGTCTCTGTGGAGTTGATACTCTTCCTTGGCCAGTAAGGTCACTAGACCTTTCACCAATCGAGCATGTCTGGGACATGGTAAACTCCAAATTCGGGCACAAAATATTGCACATCTGGAGCATCAACTGATGAATGCCTTGCAGAACGTGTCGTAGGATGACATTAGGAACCTCCTTGTCTCGACGAATTCAAACATGTGTTGCCACCAGGGGCGGTTCGACCAACTACTAATTTGAACACTCAATGGATGATTGTGAGCCATGAACAGGTACTATGATCTTGATTTTTTAATCATTTTATTATCTGTGTATGAGCTATACACATATTCAGTTTCATCAAAAACAACCACTTCCTTCATGGTACTTCAATTTTTTTGCAAAAGAGTGTATTACTTGGGTTTTAAACTAATTATAACATAATTCTGAGGTAAAACATATTAATTTTAATTAAGTGAATATATTTTACCTCATAATTATACATCACTTTAATTTTTATTTTATTCTTTTTAATAATTTCATATGATTTTTGTACTTTTTTTTTTTTTTCAGATTTCAAATTCATGAAAATACAAGCAGGAAAGAGAAGCTTTTATTTACGAAAGTGCTTTTGCACACTGTAAAAAAAATTAGTAATTATCGTGAATATAATCATGTGGATAAACTCAGTAATGTTCCATCTTAAGATTTAAAGCAATATTAAATACTAATTTATTAAACATGATGTCAGTCTTCAGAAAATCTTTTAAAAACCTCTTTACTAGATTAAAAACAAACCAAGTCAACAAATAAATCAGAAAAATTACACCGAAAAATCACTTAGAAAAACTGGAACTTATGCACAGTTTTAAATTTTTTTAAACAGTTTAAAATTTCTGGTACTCTTTAGTTATCAGGACCGGATTCAGATGTGTATGTATGTATGCACATGTGTATGTATGTATACACGCATACATAATCATATTTCTAAACCGAACCCAGTCCTGATAACAGAACAGTATCAAATTTCTTTTTGGATCAATTAAGAGATTTGGAGATTTATAATAGAAGGCCAGAAAATGAGATGAAAAGCAAAAGTCTCTAGGTAAAATTGGGAGAGCTGGCTGCTGCAATATATATATAGATATAGATATACAGTAGTACCTCCTGTAAGGGACAATTCTATTGGATGTCTTTGAACAAGGACCTTAATATATATTTAACTCGTGTTAAGGGGTACTCTATTTAAGGAATACTGAAAATCAGTTTAAAAAATTAGACAGAAGCAGTGAAATAAATAAAAATGTAAATACTCTTTGTTAGTAATCTTTTGAGGTTTTAAAAGCAAATTTGTGCTCAGTGAAAGATAGTTTTGTGACAAGGAAACAATAAAATGAAAAGGTAATCCCTTTCTTTTGAAAACTGCTTTTCAGTGGGAAAAAAGGGAACAATAAATTTTGAAAAAGGAATCTGTGGTGTGATCAAAAGGATATTTCACATTCATAGTTCAAAGTCCAGTTATTCTTGCTACAGTTCTCAGTAGAGGTAAGAAAATAGTGTCATCAAGTTGTAAGGCATTCAAGATAGGACCAATGGAAAAAAAAATGTGGTGAGATGACTAGGCCATTTTATAAATCCATTTTGCATCCCATATTCTGTTGCCCGGTTCTGTTGCCATCCCTGCCCAGTTTGGGCTTACTCTATTTCGGTTTGGGCTTACTCCTGCAAGACCAGCAGGAAAAAATTACAGACTGCTCAAAATTGTATTCTACGACTGATCACAAATGCCCCCTGGTATGTTAGAAATAGCAAGATTCACAAGGAACTTTAAATTGTTCAAATCAGAACCTATTTTTATCATCTATCAAAAAACTTTCATTACCAGACAGCACAATTTATTTAATCCGGTAATAGAAATTTATAAATAGGACTATAATGATCCACGTAATAGCAAAAGACCCATGTCTGTTCTGAGTAAACAAGTTATATGTGAATAAGTTGTTTTTGTATATTGTATTATATTTTTTAATTATGCTTGAATCTGTATATAGCTATTCTACATCACTACTAGTTCATAGTATTCACACTTGTCATCACCAGTTCGGCGGCTTTCTAGCCGGCACTGCCGTAAATCCTTTTATTTTAGGCAAGGAGGAGAAGTTACCTTAGTAAGAATTTGATTTTTTAGTTTTTTTAAGTTATGGCCTTAATCTTTTCAAAATTTTTAACTCAGTTACAGAAGAGGTAGTGCACTATGCACAGGCATCCTGGTGTCTAACAGCATTACTACCATGTTCTGTCATGTTAAGCCACCTACCAAGAAATAGGAATCTAAGAATGGGATAGACTGAAAACATCTACCATTCTTGTTCTTGCTAGGAATGGGAAGCCAAAGAAATGCAGTTTTGTACTTGTGTTATTTTTACATACTTTATTTATCATGGCTTCAAAGAAGAAAAGATTAACATTAAAAACAAAAAGTTGATTTAATTTGTGTAACAGAAACTGAAAAGTTTAGTTTGGGAGATTTAAGGCAGAAATTTGGAATAAGTAAAAACCAAGGAAGTCATGTGCTACATGATAGAGAACAAATAAAATTACTATGGATTGCTAATTCAAATGAACATTCCAAGACTGTAAAATTTAAAAAAACAGAAGCATGTGAAAATGATACATTAGTATTTCAACTGGTTTTGTTCTGTAAGAGCAAATGATATTCCTGTAAGAGGAGTATTACTGCAAGAAAAGGCAAAAGAAGTTGCAGAAAGTCTGGGACTACAGAACTTCAAAGCATCAAATGGTTGGTTAGGCAAATTTAAGCAAATACATAACATTAATTTTAAAACTACTTGTGGTAAAGAAAAATCAGTGGATGTGCCACATGTGACAGATTGGCTGAAAAGGTTATGAAATTTGTGAAGAATATGAGGCTAAAAGCATCTGCAATGTAGGGGAAATTGGATTATTTTACCGACGAATTTTGAATAAAACTCTATGCTTCAATGGAGAAAAGTGCTCTGGTGGTAAAACCTACAAGGAACATTTCACTGTATTACTTTGTCACAGAATGGAAGCAAGCAACTACTTGTAACTGCAACAGCCAAAAAACCAAGATGCTTCAAATACATCAATCCAAAATCTTTATCGGTTGATTGGCATCACAATAAAAAATCATGCACAACACAAAGCATAATATTAGAATGGTTGATTGTTCTTGATAAAATAATGTCTAAAAAAATAGGAAGATTCTGCTATTTTTTGACAATTCGCTGGCCCATTCACCACACGTAAAACTGAAATCAGTGAAATTAGTGTTTTTCCCACCCAGTTGCAACATTAGTATTTAACAGCCTTTAGACCAAGGTATAATTAGAAGCTTCAAAGTTGATTACAGAAAACTGTTTTTATGGTATGTTCTTTGTCAAACTGCTTGAGGAAACAGCAATCAGCTTGCAAATCATGTCAGTGTATTGAATGCCATTCAGTGGATAACAAAAGCTGTTAAATCTACATCACAAAGTTGTGTTCAGCACAGAAATCGACAAACACATGTGTCTGAAGACCCCAGTGATGACATAAAACCTTTATTTCAACTGCAGTTGATGAATGATGTGAACCTTAATAAATAGCTTGAAAAGGAGTGAGGAAGATGAAGAAAAGCCAGACAAAAAGTGTGACATAAAAAACTATACAGATGTCTTAAAATACACCTCCCAATTAAAACAATTCATGATTACTATTGGTGACAGTGAAGGACTTAAGATCACCATTGATTTTAATATCCACATGGGAAAAAATGTCTGCAGTTCACAAACTTTCAAACAAACCTGTGTAATGGATTATTTTCTATAACTTTATGCAAGTACAAAACTATGTTGTTCATTTCATACACTTTTACAATTATTAAATTTTAATTTTTTTTAATTCAGAATTTTCATTTTTCACTAATTTCAAATTCAAATAAATACCTGTGACTATATTACTTATTTATATATCATTTATTGAAAGCTTGATGCAACCTGGACTTCTAATTAAATTACTTATTTTTAGTATGTACACTCTGAAGAAGGAACACCTCTATTTAAGGAACAAAATAGCTGGTCCAGTGGGTGTCCCTTATTGAGAGGTACGACTATATACCTACATATATATAATTGATGCCTGTATTAACAGCAGTGCAGTTGTGAGTCTGAATCTGGAACTTCTCCTCCTCAAAAAATGTCAGTGATTACTCAAAAATAAATACAACTTCAAGTCATAAAATATCATAACCTTTAACACTCATTTCTAAAACTCACTAAAGCACTGCTTTTGCAGAAAACTGGTAAAAAAATCTGTTTTGCTTACTGCTGGCATGAAACCAGTAATAATTCACTCCTCCCCCCAATATTCTATCCTGGGGATGAACTGTAGGAATTGGCCCAGCAATTCTAATTCTAGCATAGCAAATATTCTGCTTAAAACATTTTGGCTATTATATTTTCCATCAAAAATTCTAAATAATGACTAAAAAAAGAGGTTTTGGAATAAATAAAATTGTTTTAAAAAAAGAATAATTAAATTTTGAAAATTAACTCACACGAAAGGACCAGCCTGTTTCAGAACTTTTAACATCTTGAATGACTTGTTCACTGGCAGGTGGTAAAATTTGTGGATCTTCAGTTAATTTTGCTAAAGCATCCAATACCTCTTGAATATGACTTACTTCATACATTGTTGACAGTTCATATTCCTGTAAATTACAATATACGACAGAATAAATACATAATTAGAAGGTAATACAGCAATAAGCACAACTGAAGAGAACATGCAGGGGAGGAAGGACAAGTTTGGGTAACTGAAAATTCTAATTATTGTGAAAAGTTAATTTCAAAATCTACTTTTCAAAGTTCAGTTTTCTTTACTAAAATTTTATTGTATACTGCTAATTTCTGCTACTAGGAAACTGAGCTGTGAAATCATGAAATTTTGTCAACTTTCTATTGGCTAAAAATAAGGCTCCATTTCAAAAGATTTATATCACCACTTCTAAATATTTCTGTAATTAATATCTTATTACAAAACTCGTAAATTTGTAAAAATTTTGTTTGGAATGAGTCTCAAATGATTAAACGTGACAGAAATCTTCATTAAGCTTTTAAAGAAACTACGAAAATTCTTTCAGTAGCAACAGACCAAAAAAGAACTTTACCCTGAAATAATATAGAATATCTTCCAACAATGATCCATAAATGAAAAAGTACTAGCAGTGGTGAAATGTCTAACAAAAGTAATTTAAGTCAAGGTCATAGGTCATGAGTTTATTAAATTTCCTTTCAGTAAATAAAAACCAGTTACTCTAAGCAAATCCTCCAAGGAGGCAGATAACTCTTAAGTACTTTATTCTAATAAAGAAAGCTCACTTCACCTTTATAGAAATAACTGTTGTGCTCTTCAGATTACAAGATCATTTCCAGTCCCAATTCCTAACAAAAACCATTGGAAAACTTGGTTATTTAAATTTAAAAAAAAAAAAAAAAGAGACTTTCCCAAATCTGAAAATGTTTATTTCACCACACTGAACTAATAAAATATAGCTTCTTCATACGGGAATAATTAATGAAATTTCAGAAGACCACTGACCGATTTGGAGATGCAATCTCTCAAATTACAACATTTAATATTTTCAGCACTTCAATGCTTTTTGAAATCAAACTTCAATAAACCCAGTTGTTTCCTATGAAAGAGCCATAATTTTCCCTCCTATCTTTTCATTAACTCAGTAGAGAATCCTCTTTGATCTCTAAAGGTTATGAATAAAATAATGTTCTATAAAATTGCAAAAGAATACTTCTGGAAAGAAAAAAAGGCAGTCTAGAAAGACAGATATGTGGAATACTAAATATTAAAGGGTGTCTACAGATGACAGAAATGACAGCCAAACTCTTAGGAAAATCGCAAACAATTACCAATACTGTTCTGTTATCAGGACCTGATTCAGAAATGTATATATATATGTAAGTATGAATGTATGCATGTGTAGACATATAATGTACATTCACACGTGCATACATTTTTTAATCTGGTCCTGATAACAGAATAGTACCCAATTACCTACTGCAAATTTGTATCCTTAGGAGGTACATGGTTACAGAACAGGCTATTATAATCTTTGCTTAACCAGCTCCCTGTTTGTTTGCATGACAAGCCATATCATGAAATGCAGTACATTTTATGAACAATAATTACTTTATAAAAAAAGATAGGAATTATGTTACAAAATACTTAGACAACCAAATGGAATGAAATTGAATTTAACAAAATCATATTTCTTTAAATGAAAATTAAGGACTTTTAAGGACTAACGCTAACAATAATTAAAAATCTATCAGCTAACAAAAGTGAATAAATTAAACCAATAATTATCCACGCAACTGCTTTCACTCTTGCCATACAATTCCATAAACAGAACAGAAATGCGTAGACGCATTAATTATTATCAAATCCATCTAATATTTCACATATATAAGCAAATTTGAGAATAAAATCAATTCTCAAAAAGTTTTCAAGCAATTGACATTAAATTACAAATACCATTTCTTCAGACACACATTTTATATTTATTATGTTGATTTTAAAAAGATATTTGATGAATTATACATTAAAAGATAAAAACATCTGGAACACTACAAATTTCTCTCTC
>KK119088.1:19043-41198 GCA_000611955.2 Stegodyphus mimosarum | reverse complement strand
AAAAAAAAAAAAAAAAAGGGAGGTGGGATATTTTATATTATTTATATCTATTTTCGTCTTTTCAATTATTTTGCTATGTTCATCACCTTTAATAAATAAATCAGAGTTCCTACTAAACTGTGCATCATTGCTAAAGTATCTATTAATATCCTCAATAATATCCTTTCGAAGAATTTCCTTTTGCTTTATGCAATTTCCTCCCCAGTATTCTATTCATCTCTGAATTTTCAAATTTAATTGAAATGTTTTGCTATTCTAAGAAACTGTATGTATTTAGAATGCATAGAATAAGTTGCTGATCTTATTTCTTCAGCAATTTCTACATTAGAATAAATTTAGGTGGGAGGACTTAATGAAATGATACAATACACGTTCAGATATACACTGGTGTGCAAAAATTAAGGACGAAGTCGAAAAATTAGCATATCAGCTGAACGAAGAGGCAGAGCGGACAGAAAGACCAATCAGGAGATTAAGTAAGGTGATGTATGATAGCATATGTGCAGATATGCAGTTTGACGTAATGGGGATTGTCTGAGTAGTATAAAGCATGTTGTCGATGTAAGATCAGTATTTCTGGCAAAGATATTGCACGCCGTATAGCAGTTAAAATCACACCGAGTTGCTGCCTCAGCAAGAAATGGCGAATAATCAATCTGTTAGACGACATCTGGATGCTTTTACCCGAGGTCGAATCATTGGGAAGTTGGAGGAAGGCCCCAGTGTGACAAGTGTGGTTGCAGAGTTCGGAATTGCTCACAGCATCGTTTCACGACTTTGGAGACAATTTTAAACAACAGGAACAGCTATCCGGGGTTTAGTAGTGGTCGTTCACGAGGAACCACACCCGCAGATGACCGGCATATTGCCTTACAGGCCAGAAGAAACAGGCGGCAGACAGCAGGAGAAATCGCTAGACACACGACACAGGAGACTGGACGACCGATATCGCGTTTTACCGTGGCCAGAAGACTGCACGGTGGTGGTCTGTTTGCACGACGACGCCCTGTACGGTGTGTACCTCTAACGCCTGCCCATCAGAGAAGGCGTTCTCTGTGGTGCCGGGAACACCGGAATTGGAGAGACAATGAATGGGGACGACTACTCTTTACAGATGAGAGCAGATTTAGTCTGAGTTCGGATTCTAGACACATACACATCTGGACAGAGCGGGGAACACGCAATAACCACTTCAACATCATCAAAAGGGACTGTTTTGGAGGTCGCGGAGTTCTCGTTCGAGCAGACATAATGCTTGGTAGCCGGACCGACCTTCATATCTCCCAAGGAGGTTCGTCACCTGGGACTGCTATTGTAACGAGGTTCTTCTTCCTTACATGCGTCTTTTCACAAGGGCTATGGGTCCTCAGTTCCTCTTCATGGACGACAACGCTCCACCTCATCGCACAGTTACTGTCGAAGAGCTGTTGGAGAGTGAAGATATTGAACACATGGATTGGTCGGCAAGGTCTCTGGATCTAAATCCCGTCAAGCATGTACGGAACTTACTAGGGAGACCCGTGGCAGCACGTAACTTATCGCCAGTAACGATTCCGAAACTGCGATTGGTGCTACAAGAGGAACGAGCAGCAGTGTCTCAACAGCTCATTAACAACCACATATCCAGCATGCACAAATGATGTGAAACCTGCCTAGCAGTCAGGGGAGATTATATCCCCTATTAAAGACCAGATGTTTCTTGCTGGACACCCATCACAGGGATGTTTCGGCCTTCAGTCGCATTGTGCTCCATGCTACTTTTTCAATAAAGCTTCTTTTTATCCCTCTGATTTCTCTTTTAGTAAGTGTTGCTTACATTACTCATGTCCTTACGTATTGGGGATCTTACGGTATTAAATGTGTTGATTTGGAAAGCTTTTGTACAAAGTTATATTGAAAAAACCGTCTCGTCCTTAATTTTTGCACACCAGTGTATAAAATAAGTCTTTTAAATTTTAAATATTGTTAATGACAATTCCTTTCCACAGAAAGCTGTTCATATGACAAGATAAGAATTACTTTCTGTAATTTACTGTACTTTTGAATAGTGAAAATCACAAAAAAGTCAAAGAAAAGAAAGAGAATTATGTCAAAAGAAAGAGATTCTGGACCAAAATAGATGAGGTTCCCAGCATTTTAAAACAGCACCAAGAGAACTCCCCCCAACACAGCGACGTTGCTATGACATTGCAAACGTGTCATACAGTGAGAATCTCAATATCGCAGTAATGTTGTAGGAATGGCTTAATGTCCGTTTTTTACAACGTCACATTCAACATTGATGTGAAGTCACACTGAGACGTTTATGTGAAGTCACACTGGGGCATTGCTGTGAAGTCACACTGTGATGTTGATACGTAGTCGCATTGTGACGTTGTTGTGAAGTTGCATTGTGATACTGTTGTGAAGTCACATTGTGAGGTTTATGCAACGACACACTGCAACTTTAATATAACGACACTGAGTGACATGAATGTAGCATAATAAAGTGCTATGAATGTAATGTCACTAACGATGCAAATGAATGTCACACAACCCAGGATTACTCTCTAAATGATTAGCCTGATGCACTCCTATTTTAGAGAACAAGTAACTACAACAATGTTTTAGTGATCCAGTGAGGAATTCTACTCTTCAAGGTAGTATTCGAAATTTTTAAATTATTGAAAATATTCAACATAATCATTTGAAATTTTCTCATCATACTGAGGTTGTATCTCACTCTATTAAGCTTAGATAACTGTAATCCATTTATGTTAGTTACGTATATGCATAACTATAGTGTACAGAAAATGCAGAACATAGTATATATGATGCAAAAGTGATCCTATGGTCATTTTCTAAGCGTATTATATCGCAAATACTTTTGAGTATTCCCTATCCAGAAGGTATATAATTTTGCTTTCATTCTTAAGAATTTAATATTTAAAGACACTTTATAATTTTCCAAAATTTCTAAATTGTATTAAAAATCTGAGTTCTTATTAAAGCTTATAAAAAATTCAATTATATTTCTTAATTTAATGCCAATTTCCAATCTTTCAAATAGAGATATTTAAAAAACAAAAAATAAATAAATAGATAAACACTCTTTGGCTTGCAATATTTATAATAAATACATTTCTTTTAATAATAACTAGATTTCTTAATTTAACGCCTTTTTCCCCTCATATAATTAAAAAACATTCTATTTGGCTTGGAATATGTTTTTAATTATTAAACTTTTACTCTGTTTTCTGGTTTCCATTTCTCTCTTCCTTAATTGCTTTTCTTCCAGAAAAAGAGCTAAATTATTTTGATAGCTGGATGAAAGAAAAACATTTATATCCTATATAGTAGGAATATATAGGATATTTTCCTATTTGAATATTTTGCTATATAAGGGAAATGTTTCATTTTGAATTAAAAGCTTTTGTAAATCACCACACTCATAGTTCCTAAATTAGTTAACTACAATCTTAGTGTTCAGATTAGTGATTTGTTGTTAAAATCTGTAATACTGAACGAATACTTATGGGTACAAAAATCAGTACCTGGAAAATGTGGTCATGGAAACTAAATTACAGAAAATATATATTTATATCGAGTCATATTAGCTATACAAAAGGCGCATTTTCTTTCACCATTATTTCCCCATTAACAAATTACAATTTTATGGGATTTTTAAGCTATAAATTTAAAATAATCCTCTTACACTGCACAGCTTCAATACATTTAAATAATTGTATAACAGTAAAAATATCGTTTAATTTGTTTCATTTGATGATTGATATGAATCACTTATTTTAAATATTTCTGCATTTCCCAATGCATTTTTCTGTTCTGTTAACAATTAGAGATTAAATTTAATACAGTTTTACACAGTTTATTATGCAAAAGCATAACAAGTTTGCATGAATTAATAATTCCAGTTTATAAAACAATCAGTGTTAACAAAGCTGAATTACGGAAATTCTGTATTACTCACTTCTGAGATTATACATTATACAACAACCTTTATAGCAATGCTAAGATACTGTTAGTAGCTCATACCTTTCTGAAATGAACTCAGAAACTGAATGAACTGAATGGTAAACTGAATGAAAGTCGGCTGTTATGTGGTAAACTTCCCAAATTCCTTTATTTAATCAACATATATGGGGAGTAAACACTTTATTATATACTGACTTGAATGATAGCAGTAATAATTAATACATAATAACTGAAGAGAAATTTTAAAATTATTATTAAGAATGAAGCAATTATCGCCTAGAAAAATACTAGAGATGCAGGAACTTTATAAAAATGAAAGAAAAACCAATGATGATTCTTTGCTAGCCTTAAATTTCTGGAAACATAGAACAACTTGGGCATTTGGAACTATTTTAATATGATTTTACAGATTTCTTGCTATTCTTGCTATTCTTCTCGTTTAATACAAACAGGATTCAGTTTTTTTTTATTTGATTTAAATAATATGAAGATATTACATTTTACAATGCATACTTTCAAAAAGTTCTTAATTTAATCTAAACAAATCTATACAACAGATAGCTGTACCGTTTTGGGGCAAACCAGGCACTTGCCAGTTAGGGGCACAAATACCGCATAAAAAAGGATTTGGAAGGTAATAAACATGTTTAGGAGAAGCAGTTATGAGATTAGTTTCGGATATTAAAATCTGATGACAAGGCTCAACTTTGCAATTGTTTGCTTTGTTTCTTTAAAGTACTTCTTTTTTCTTTAAAGCTTTCATTTGATTTTCTTTACTGAAATCAAAAATGATTTCAAACTGTAAAGTGTCAAAAAGGCATCAATACATATTTTAGTATTAATTTTATTATTTTTATATTAGAGCATTCTCCTTAGTATACTTTTAATTGAAGAGAAATAGATTATTTGAATTCTTTAATATAAGAAATTTTTTTTCCCCTTAAATTTAGTTTTAGCACAGTAAGTATGAAAACACGTTTACGCATTTCATTTTAGAATCTACGGAATTAAAACTGAATTTCAGTTATTTATTTAAGTTGAAATTGGCTGCATTTTTGAAAATAGAAGTAATTCCACTACTTAATTTTGCAGGAATAAAATTACAACTTTTGTTAAAATTATAAAAGTAATGAAAATATAAAACTCTGCCTCTTACATTACAAGAAATATTTGTTTGTCCTACAGTAAAAGGCAGCGAAATTACACGTAGTTTTCAGGCCCTTTGACTGACGCTCCAGGAATTGGCTTTCTCCTATAAACAAACTTCCAAAGAAATTTATTTGCTTATTTAAATGCAGCAAAGAACTGAGGCTTGACTCAATAAAAAGAATTCTATGAAGTTATATTTTACCTTAAAATCATTAAATTAATTAATCATTTCTTCACCTGTATGGTAGCAAAGACTTCACTTTAATGAATCAATGTTTTATAATACGGGAATTTTTAAGTTACCAAAATGAAATTTTTAAATTCCTTTGTAAAAGGTTCCTTTCTTAATTTTTCTATGCTTTTTAAATACAACTGAAAAAATTAGTATCTTTTCATTCTCTATTTCTGCAAGTTGATATGTTAAAGCAAAACTAGATGTGATTAGGTTATATAATTAAATTAGACGTAATTAGAGGGTTAAACATAATTTTTAAATTTCTAATAACAAAATAAAATATCTTGTTTGAAGAAACAAAATACGTTAATTTAAAATAAAATTATTATTTCAAATAAAGTTTATCAGTGAGGCCTAAATCGATTTACAGTAATTTTCATTATATTTATATAATTTTCTGCAATAGGTTAAATTTTCTTAAAATGCAATTTGAAATTCGGTTTCTTTATAAAATGAAGTAAATTGTACTTTTAGAGATAAATTAATATTAATTTATACTCTTTTGTCACAAATGAGATTTTAAGTTTCTTCATATATAAGTAACGATGAAATGAATTTTTATTTTTATATTGTTATCGTTTATTTAAACAATTAATACCATAATTACATTCTCTTAATCTCTCAAGTAACAAATGCTTTTGCATAGTTGGTTTCATGTTTTTCTTAACATGTAAAGTGAAACAAGCTAGTTTTTCTTAGAAAGTCCTCCACAAAGGCATCCCTCTTGTGTTTTGCCTTATTCAAATAGCCTAACCTAAAGTAGAAAACATTTTTCTCGAACTAAATCTCTTAATAAGGAAACTGGGTTACTTTAACAAAACAACTTAAGAGGCAAATACATAAAAGTGTGACACAATTTGCGAAAAGAAAAGACCAAATATAATAAATTTTAAAAATAATCTCAGAAATTTACATAAAGGAAACACATATAAAAGTTTAATGTTTTAAAGTAATACACCATCCGTAAAGTTATAATAATTAAAAAACTTATTCTATATAATTAGAACGTGGTTATGGAAGTATAACATCATTTGTAATGTGGCACTAAGTAGCACTACTATTACTTAAAAAGTAATTATTTTGTGAATAATTTTGGAAAATAGCAGAACACGATGAAAGTACTGCAATAAAATACATAAAATAAATTCCCTTTTCACATTATCTTTTACCATTAAAAGCAACAAAAAGTGAATTATATCTACCAAATAAAACTGACTCCCTAAATTAAAATTTCTAAGCAGTGAGACAAAAATGAGAGTAAACTTTTAATAATGCCATTGCTTCTGTACCCTTTGTAATACAAATAAAAGTTAACTAATTGTCAGTTCATTATTTCTTTTTGTTCATAGTATATAAATTATGCTTTTATTATTATATATTAATTATTACTGATATCATTCACATCAATATACAACAGTGCTTACCTGAAAATTTAGCAGTCTTTGGATCTTTGGACAGAACTATAATAATGGCCGCGAAAATCCTCAAGACAAACAAACGCTATGCAGACAACAAACTCTTTAATCAGTTTCTCTTGATAACACTACATACGGTAGAATGTGAATTCATTCACCACAGAATATAGTTCAACGATTTCTAAGTATCACATTAATAAAAGAACGCTATAAACTTCCAATATTTTTAATGAAAAAGAAATAACTAAAACTGCAAGCTATTAGCATAAAAAATTCATTTAGAAAGGTTTATTGAAACACATAACAATGAATTGGAAGGGCAAGGTCAGCGCACATGAATACCTCCCATTAAAGACGAATTACGTGAGCAAGGTTAAGAAAGGTCAGCGTGGGGGAGACAGCGAGATTTCTTGTGGTCTCATTAAACATTTGTTGACATGTGTATGTGATATCCTTGCGACATTTACATCCACATCACAATGTGACATGCCTGCGATGTTGTACCATGGTCAAAAATGCAACATTTAGATGTCACTGCAACGTCATAGCAACTAAGTGTGCTGTATGTGTCTTGTTTCTTAAAACATGGCAAGTGGAACGTAAATGCTAAAAACTTTTCATGAAATTTGCAAATCACCAAATCAAAATTTCTGGAGGCAAGTTGATTTTAAAATTACCAAAAGTTGATAATTTGTCAAACTTGTCAATGCACAAAATTGAATTCAGGTGGGAAAAAAAAAATGTTTTGGTATAATTAAGAGTGCAGATTTAAATTGCAATACGAATGTCTTCCAAAAGCATGAACCTTGAACATAAACCTTGAGATCAATAGAAAAATTTGCACAATTTTTAGTGCCTTTGCAAAATTTAAAAAAAAAAAAATTAATTTCATACATAAGATCTTAATATATTCAATTTTCATAAAAATTAGCGAAAACTGGCTGATACGGATCAATTGTGGGTTTAGAAATACTGCTAGAACCAAGAGAAATTGTATCAATAGCTAACTACTATCATCAACTGTTTTCAAATTTCATTTTTATTTGACTAACCTTTCTTCTTTAAAGGAATGCTTTAGATGATTCCCATTGTTCTTTGTGGTGCTGACATAGACAGGGTCGAACTCTCTGCACAAAAACGTAGACTACCATAGATTAAAATTGTTCTAATATTGGCAGATTTTCCCAGAACATCCTTTCTCTTTTTGGAACCTTTGAAAGCGGCCTTTGAAGTTTGGAAATGTGATACCTTTCAAGAATTTGCAGTCTCTGTCCATGTTTTTGAAAATTCCCAAATTCACTGGTAACACGGAGTGGAAGCACAACTTTTAAGAAGTTTGACCTCTGAATTTCTTGAAACTCATGTTTTCACCACAGTATATCCAAACATGGTCATAAGGTCAAGCTCAAAATCAAAGAATTATTTTTTTTCCCAATGAAGACAGACTTATTGTTGGCAATATACATTTTGGAAAATTGGGTAGCCAACCAATAAAGCTCCCCAAAATATTTGTTCCAGAGTGACCACTTCTTTCTTGCTGTTTACAACATCAGTTTGCAATGACTTTATTATGAGTCATAAGCTTTGAATTTTACAGTCATACAAAACGTTAATTCAAACTTGGAAAGGGAACAGAAATGTTGAATGAGAAAAATTACAGATCACTTGCAAATTTAATTATTAAGTACTGAAATCACAAGTATATTTTATATACAAGTTAAACACTTTTAAGGACCAAAATTGAATTTTAAGAAACCTAAAGACTTTTAAGGACCAGGCAAAGCCTGAAAAAGGTCAATTCTTCATCAAAATTCTTTCAAGATCCTAAATATCTGACAGTTGAAGAAAATGTTTTTCAAAAGTACTTAAAATATGGTACACCAAATATAGTAAAATACTTTGAACAGAATATATATTAATAGCATTCATCTGCATATGCTGTTGAAACTCATACTTCTGTACATAAATTAACTTAACCATAGTAACAGGAAGAATAAATTTTAAAAGCACAAATTTTCAACGATTGATTCTCTTTACCTGTCAATCAGATGAGAAAATGTTCAAAAATTTAATTTTGAATAAGCTAAAAAATGATTTTTTTTTCATAAAACATGTAAAACTCAAATAAAAGGAATATCTACATTTACAAAATTTTTGCATTATTTTCATCAACAATTTTACAAAATTTTCATTGGACATTCTAACTTCAGGACTCTAAAATGTGCAATTGTTTTAAAAGAATATAGTGCCTAAAATTATTATTAAATTCAAAATTTTACGCATTATAATTTTTTAATTGATCAAAACTTAATTTTATGTTTTGTATTTTCAAAACTATATCTCTTACATTTTGCTGCTCTAATGTTTTTTCTGCCCCCCTGCTCTCCCAACCTTTCTTTTGTAGGAGGGGGTGGGGAATATGTAAGATATAACAAAATACGATGGCTGTTCTAAAAATAATTGCCGACCCAAAATTAACTATTCTAGATGTGTTCTCCCATCTAAAATTCATCTGTTCTCCCAAATTTGAGATCATTCCAAATTATACACACTGTTTGAAAAAGGTAACTACACTAATATTGACCAATCACAGCTTAGAATACTTTCTGCATCTACGTAATATAAACACAGCTTTGTGAGAAACTACGTCCCTTTTTATTCCTGACTTCTGCTATGCAAACACCTCTTCGCCACTTATGCTTTCCTGCCTGAAATGACATAGTACCCCTTTATATGTATATATAAGAAGTTACTGTATTCAAATATGATTGAAAAATAAATTTGTCTGCTAGAGAGATGATATGAGATGTATAAACATAAAGATGGTGATTCTTAAATTCAGTTTTTTTATCTGCTTTATCAAGCCTTCACCCTCAGCCATTACCGTCTTCTCAGCCATGTCTACAGCTAAAGCTTAAAGTACTGGATACATGATGGGACACTTAAAATATATCATATATATGTTATGCTTGAATTAGGTCAATCAATTTATTTGCTAAAAGATTTTTGCTTGTTTGTTCAGGTGAAAAGTTTTCAATGATTACTTTAAGAATAGATTCAAAGCAATTGTTTTCCTAACAATTCTGTGATAAAATACTGAATTCCTGCAGAAATTGTACCAAACTTTTTCCCACTACAGGCAAATTCACGTAAGTGCATACTTTAAAGACAAAAATATCATGATTTTACTAAGGAATTTCTGTCGAAATTTTCGACAGAAACTACGACGTAACCACTGTTCAAATACAAGAAAAGGAAAGCATATGGAAGCAGCACCGTTGCTTGCTAAAAGCAAACAACTATAATGCATATGGTTGCCTGAAAGAATTGTTATGAGCATTATAACATGAGGCACATTCTAAAAATTTGGCAAAGGTTATATTATAAGTTAGATGACAATATCTATAAATACACATCAATATTGAGCAACACAAACTGAATCAGTATTGAACAACAGACTATTATCTAACCTCTACAGACAACCAAAATCATCTAGAACATAGGTTCCCAACGTGGGCGATAACGCACCCTTGTGGGCGTTTCAGGCTTTCAGGAGGCGGTAAAAAACTCAGAGAAAATTAGGGGGCGTTGATATGGCACAGAGGGACGTTGGAAGAGTAGCCAAATATAGTCTAAAAAAGACTTTAAAATCACGCTGATAATTCATTTCTATCACGTGTGCGAAAATTCACATATTTCGATATGAGACTTCACTGTTCAGAGAAAGACATACCTCTCTAGTATGTACGATTCTGGGGCTGCATGTGCTAAAACTAGCAACCTGTCTTGCCAATTTGGCGAGATGCACTCCAAAAAGTCGCAGAAAACTGTTGACTTTTGTTGAAAGGGTCACCATTTTAGTGAAAGGAGCAGTAGAACCGGAGTTCATAATATCAGAAGGAAAAGCCTTCAGTGCAAAAATATATCTTTATTGTCTTTATGTACATATTTATGTTACGTCCAAAGCCCGAAGTTCGGCCAGTTCGCGTTTTGGCCAGGAGGTTTGGCCAAAGTCCGAAATACTTGCAATTAATATTGTATTTTATACTTTGGCCGGCCATTTCGCGAAGTGGCTGGGAATTCTTGGCCAAAGCCTGATGTGATAATGGTAGATTGAGTCTATGGAGCAGAAAAAGACTAAGGATCACCCTTAAAGGTAGTTGACAAATTGAGTACTCAATTTGCCTCTGTATTCATACTCGATACGCAACGCATTTGCTTAAGATATAATTCGTCATTTTGAAGGGCGCAAATCTAATCTTCACACTATCACATTGTTACAGCATATGCGTTCACTGAATAGTTTCTACTCGTTGAACTCACAGAAGTACTCATTTTTAAATACTTCATTTTTAACAGTGTGTAAAACCATCTGCCCTTGATTTCTTTTTTCCCAAATTGGCCGGTCAAAGCCAGAAATCAACAAAAAGATTGGACATTCGCCGGTAAGTTTACAGCAACGTTGGCCAAAATGCGAATTGGCCGATTTCGGGCTTTGGCCGTAACATTTACAAAAAATGTCACTGGGACTAAAAAATGCCACTTACAAGCGGCAACGATAGCGAGATCTCCAACTAAACTGTATTCTAAGAGAGTCTGTAAAAGTGCGTAGGCGACGTTGGACGCGGGAAAAAATTAGAGCGCCGAAATAAGCGGCGGCGGAGTAGACAAATCGTCACCAGTGGTTTACCCGATCAAAAATTGTAGGTAGCTAAAAATAGAACAGCCCCGCAGAATGCTACAGACTCAGGCTCACACTATCTATCGTTCATCGCAGCATGTACTGCGTACGATGAAAACGGCGTTGCCTTAATATTTTGCTACTTCAACTTATATTATTTAAACCGGCAGTATCCCTTGCAGCTCCCTTAACTTGGATCAAGTATAAGTAAAGAAAAACCCATGTCGGAAGCAAAAAAGAAGAGGCGGCAGTACAGTGCGGATTATATAAAATACGGATTTATCGAAAATCCCTCAAATCCATCATCTCCATTGTGCCTTATTTGTCAAAAAACATTTTCGAATGAAGCGATGAAACCTTCTAGGCTTCAAGATCATCTTAATAAAATGCATCCGGATAAGAAAGACAGAGATATGACCTATTTTCTAGAGATAAAAAAGAAGATTGAAAATCAGCCAACTATATCAAAATTATTTTCATCAGCTTCTAAACAAGACGATGACGGACTTCGAGCTTCGTACAATATCTCATTGTTGATTGCTAAAACAGGCAAGCCACATACTATTGGGGAAGATTTAATTTTACCAGCAGTTAAAGAAGTAATAACCACCGTGCTCCATAAACCAGCTACAGATATTATCCGAAAAATTCCTTTGAGCAATAATTCTGTGCAAAGACGAATTGATGAGATGGCTGAAAACATTGAAGAATCGTTGTGCAATTATCTGCAGACTTGTCAATTTTCAATTCAGCTGGATGAGTCCACTTTACCAACCAATGAAGCATTGTTATTGTCGTACGTGAGGTTTATCAAAGATGAAAAAATATGTCAAGAAATGTTGTTTGCTACCAATTTGGAAACAGATACAAAAGGAGAAACCATATTTGATACACTGCAAAAGTTTTTTGACGAAAAGGAAATTCCTTTTAATAATATTTTGTCGGTTGCTACGGATGGCGCACCGGCTATGACAGGGCGTCACAAAGGCTTCATAGCATGCTTAAAAAATAAAGTTCCGGACGTGCTTGCTGTGCATTGCGTAATTCATCGACAGCATTTGGTTGCGAAAAATTTGAGCGAACGTCTCCATACATCACTGCAATATGTTATAAGAGCAGTTAATAAAATCAGAAGTAACTCGTTGAATGACAGATTATTTAGTCAGCTTTGCATTGCAAATGATGAAGATTTCAACCGATTGCTGCTTCACACAGAGGTGCGCTGGCTTTCAAAAGGTACTTGTTTGACTCGATTTTACAATCTGTTTGAATCTGTGATAGAGTTCCTAGGAAACAAAGACACGGAATTGCGCGACAACCTCATCGCATCAAAAAACGATATTGCGTACTTAGCAGACCTCTGTAAATTGTTTAATGATGTCAATCTCCAACTTCAACGAGAAGACTTAAACTTGATTAAGACTGAAAATAGCATTGCTGCTTTCGTGTCTAAACTGCTAATATATTAAAGAAACATAGGTAGACGTGAATTCCATACCCTCCCATGTTTATCAGCAGTATCATTCAAGCACGACGACTTGCTTGTTTACTGTCAGCACTTGGAAAACCTCTACAATGACTTCAAGGAACGATTCGAGGACATTTTAAACATGGACATACCAGACTGGGTTTTGGATCCTTTTTCCAATGTCAACACAGCAGGACCATCTCAGTTAGAAGAAGAACTGATAGAACTGACGACAAATGAGGAATTAAAAATTAAATTCAAGAATGGCTACCAAGAATTTTGGCTGCAGAAGTCGATTTCGCAATTGTATCCAAGATTATGGTCGATTGTGCAACGATTTCTGCTAGCATTCCCATCTTCATATTTAGCAGAACGTGGATTTAGTGCTGTAGCAACATTGGTAACGAAAAAGAGAAATCGGCTCCATGTTACTGAACGCGGCGATTTACGATTGTTTTTAAGTAAAATCGAGCCTGATATTAACAAGCTTCTTAAAATGCATCAAATTCAGCCTTCTCATTAGTTAAGTTAGAAATTCGATGCCTTTAAATTTTAATAAAAATACTTTTTAATAATAATTAAGTATGCCTTTTGAGTGTTCCCTGAAACTGTCAATTTATTTATTTAGAAAGCAATAGTTTATTATGGATTATTTCGTATCATCAAAACCCCTGCCTGTCCTTATAACAGGTAAGCTAAAACTTTTATTTTTCTTTTTAAATAACGAAGAAATTCAGTAGCGTTTCAATTCCAACAACATTCTATCTATTAGTAATTTTTTTATTTAATTCTTGTTTTCACCATGCATTATGTACGCTCTTATTTCTCTAGGGGGGGCGGTATTGAAATATTCACTAGAAAAGGGGGCACCAGTTCGAAAAAGGTTGGGAACCTATGATCTAGAACAAAGGATAGTCAGTGATTCTGCACTTAAGATACTGTAATTGTTGTTTCTTAAATTGATTGGTGTGGCTCAGTAAGATAAAAAAATACTTTTATCACAAGCATAATTTTACTTTGACAAATTCATGTGATATTTAGATTAGTTTTATAAAAAATAATTTATTGATAATTTTAAGAAAATCTTTGATTGTTAGCTTACACTAGTTGATTAAAAATCAAAACTAAACCACCTTGCTGTGGTTCATCATAGCTGCTTCCTTAAAAGCATGACTATATCATTTCGAAAGTTCACAAAAGGTTGACATTACAGGGCCCTTGTTAATGGGAAAAAGAACTAACCTCCACACATGAATGAAAATTTTAAATTTCAAACTTAAGATTTAATAACAGCCTTTAAAACTATAGTATTTTCAATGCCTACATTTTAAAACACCAAGGATTTGTTTGTAAAGTCAATGTATCACTAATTTCAATATTATACACATAATATACAATATACAAATTACATACAACTAATATACACTGACTGTCATAAATCAAGGAAAAATTACAAAAATAGCAATAACTCCATCAAAAATAAGACAAACCGTGTAAAATTTGAATATGTTGCCACTAAGAGTACCTGAGTAAAACTGCTATATGCAAATTAGTGGCGCTGCACTCGGAATATGTCATCTGCGAGGAGCATGAGCAAGCCCACATAATTATTTCACTGTGATAGTAACATCAGAAATCTGAGATAGCCAATTCACAATAATGACCTCCAGGCATCATTTGCCTGTAGAACTACGATGGAGAGCTATTGGGAGACTAGAGGCAGCACAAAGTCAAACAGATGGCTAAATGTGAGTCCTACTGGTTCATAGACTTCGGAGGCAATTTCAAACCACAGAATCGGCATCTAGGAGGTTTAGTGCCGAGTGCCGATGACCAATATTTGACATTATGTGCACGCAGGAATAGAACCACTACTCTGACTTATCTTAGATCCTCCCTTGCTGCAGCCACCGGAAGGTTGGTGTCAACGTCAACTGTGCGTAGAAGGCTTCACGAAGGTGGTCTGTATGCAAGGCGACCAGCCATTTGCATGTCGCTGATGTCACGTCATAGGAGGAACCATTTGCAGTGGGCACAACAATATGTCCACTGGACGACTGATCAATGGAGGGCTGTTCTCTTTACAGATGAGCCCAGGTTTACTCTAGAAAGTCATAGTAGGCGTTATTTGATATGGAGAGAACCTGGAGCCCGTTATCATCCATCAAACATCCATGAAAGAGATGCATACAGAAGAGGCAGTGTCTGTATTTGGGGTGGCATCTCTTTGGGTGGACACACAGACCTCCACGTCTTTCCAAGGGGAACCGTGAATGCTCAGGTTTATGAAGATGACATCCTTGATGCTTATGCGCGCCCATATGCTGGGGCAATAGGTGATGCTTTCCTGTTACAGGATGACAACGCAAGACCTTACAGGACTTGCATCATAGATGGTTATCTTTAACAGGATACAATTATGTGCATGGAGTGGCCAGTTTGATCTCCAGACTTGAATCATATCGAGCACATTTGTGATGCTTTAGGGAGATGTCTAGCTGCTCTCAATCCGCAGCCTTAGACCCTTCCTGTGCTTGCAACTGTTTTGCAAGAGCAATGGCTCTTGCTTCCTATGGAACTGATAGACTGCATAATTGAAAACATCACACATCGTTGAATGTGCTGTATTGCTTCTAGAGACTATCATATTCCATATTGAAGGTACTTTTCCTATAGCAAACTGACACCTTCGATTTGTTCATTTTATACATGTGCTAATTTCTATACTACCATAATTGTTTGGTAATTTCTTTTTATGTTATTTGATACCTTACTATGTGTTGTATATTGTGAGTAAGTTTCATAAAATTCGACAGGTAACTTTTTTAGTAATCGCAATTTTTGTGATTTTTCCTTTATTTATGATAACCAGTGTATAATTCCAAATACAGACACAAAATTTTTAACATTATAAACAAATATGTGGATATAGGTATTTGTTAAAATATAAGCATAAAAGCACTTACAACTACAGGTCGCAGACAGTTGACAAAGTGACAGTATCTGGAACGTTCTTCAATCAGGGCTCTTCTCAAAGCTTGTTTCTCTGTTTCTTCCAAGAGATGATACTTACTATTCACATCACGAATAGCACTATCTAAAGTCTTTTTTGCATTACCTTTTGGAGCTTAAAACAAAATTTTAAATGTGTAACTTCAAAAGTTTTTGCATTAAACAATATACAAAATACATTATTTGCCATGATATACTAATGAAAGTCTCTAAATAATAGCAAGCTTTACATTTCAATCGCATTACAGTTTTCATGCAAAATTCCTCTTAAATGCTGTAAGTAAAATTTCTATGCAGCGAAAAGCCTATACAGGGCATTCCACCTTCCTAGTTTTTTCTTCAAATTAGAGTGTTTTGTAAGGCAGTCGCCGGCCCCAACAATTACCGTCAAAAGAATATTATGCTCTATTTCAGTAACTTATAAATAAATTAGCTGTTGTGTTTTTTAGACAGCCTTTTACCACCTATTACATAAAAACCTGAACTACCAAAAAAACAAAACTGACTTTGATGATAGCTAAAACTTTTGAATTAGTTTCATATGGTGCATTGTTGATGGAATACCCAGGACTATTAGACCATAACGTTTCGGATTACTAAATCATGCCAGCAAGGAAATAAAAGGTAGGCTCTCATTTTGTACTTATTGTTGATCCTTGGATGTATTTCTGTTGTATAGTATTAAAAAAATGGTAAATTAACAACCCAGCTAATTAATAAAACTGATACTAATAAAGTCAGGAGAGGACCTTGATGAGCAGGATTTAAGAAATGATTACGAGCTCTTAGTAGAAAGGTCTAATTTCAGAATCCACGATCTAATTTTAGAATTTAACAGGCAAAGGGATGAAGGTTACGTAGACATTTTAAAATTCGTTTTATTCTTAAAGAAGGAGACTGAATGTCCCGAAAGTACTTTATTGCCTTGTGGTGAAAATAAAACGTTTACTAATTATTATAATCAGAAAAATTGTAAATAAAAGACACAACAGAAATAACCCAAGGCTAGTGCATTCAACACTACAGTATAGTGAGCATGCATCTTCAGTGAGAAACACCTCTCTCAGGTAATTCTTTTAAATGCTCTAAAGGGTAACTGAGAAAATAAATATTCTCAAAGCGTTTTTATTTGAGACGTTTTTGCAGAGATAAAAGTGTATGTAGTAAATGTAAAGGCAAATCTATTTGTTTGAAAAGTAATGAGAAAATATCAAATTCAGGTAATTTATCTGAAAACTAATCAATTGCCATGAGTTCAAAGAAGGAATTTTTAGTTTCAAATTTAATATTAACACTTTTGGTTTCTCAGTATAATATTTCTGTTTCGAAAAATACTTTATTACAAGCATGTACTGTTTTGGCTTGCAACGAAAATGAAACTAAAGTTATTCATATTCTTCTTGATCAAGGTAGTAAAAGAGTTTACCTTAGTGAGATCTTAAAAATTAGAAGCTAACTGAAATGTGTCAGTTTTTTCCTCTGGAACTAAGAAACCAATAATTAAGAATTATTCTGTGATCGTAATTGAATTAAGAGATAGAAACCAAAAGAATAAAATAAAATTAGAATACCTAGTGACTAACACGATATCAGCTTGTCCCATAAAGAGCCTCAGACATAACACACTTGAAAAAATGAAGGGCTTAGATTTACATTCAGCAGATTCAAGGTAAACAACAATGAAGAATTACAACATGTGGGAATATTAATTGGCACTGACTGATTCTGGGATGTACTGCTGACAAGTCAAAAATGCGTAGACAAACATCTCCAAGCCATAAATTCCATTTTTGGATGGCTGTTACTGGGAAATGAAAAAAACAATTGAAAGGAAGGTAATAATTTGAAGCACTTAGCAGTAATGGGAGGGAATGCCTCGGTGCCAGATGATTTAAGCAAGTTTCGGCAGTTCGATTCAGTGGGACTACTAAATGAAGGCCAAAATGAATTTAATGAAACTCATAATGCCATTAGCCCTTTTGAAAGAGATATACAATTTTAAAAATGAAGGATACAAATGTAAACTATTGCAGAAATCTACTATGGAAGAATTGGGAAATAATTTTGACACTGCAAAAAGGCGGTTTGAATTTTAAAAACAAAAATTACAGAAAACTCCAGAAATTTTGCAAAAATATAAGGAAATTATTAAAGAGCAGTTAAGGGAAGAAAGAGTCAAAGAACGCCCTAACAAAATCAAACTTTATTATATGCCACACCGTGCTGCAATACGTGATTCTGAGAATATCAGTGTCCATGTAGTTTTCGATGCTTCTTCAAAGACCAGAAAATTCAAATCCTTAATGAATGTCTATAAACCGACCAAAATCTGAATCCGAAAGTTCTTGATATGATCCTGAGGTTTTGTGAACCTGAAATAGCATTTTGTGGGGACACAGAAAAGGTATTTCTAATGACTGGCATTGCAAAAGAAGATAGCGATTACTTCAGATTTCCTTGGTTTGGGAATGATGACCAGTCATGTAAAATTATGCGCATGTGTAAGGTCCCGTTCAGGGCAGCGGTTAGTCCTTTTCTGTCGGCAACTACAATAAAATATAACATTAAAGGGGATAAAGGGGACCATCCCGAGAGTTTTAAAATGCTCAACTCTTCTACTTACATTGATGATTTATTAAGGTAAAACTGTAGAAGATGCATACCAATTGCCTGTAGACACTGTAAATATTTTTCAGGATGCAGGTATGAATTTGAGAAAACCGAAATCAAATTCAGATGAATTAAATGTCTTGTGGATGAGGTCAAATATTAAAGGGGAAGATAATTTCAACAAAGAAACAAAATTTTTAGGCATGATATGGCATCATAGTAACAATGTAATAAAGCTAAACATGAAACCAGTTCATGAGCCAATTGAAACTGGAAGGTGATACAAAAAGACTGATGTTGAAAACTGTCGCCAAAGTATTTGACACCATTTATAGTTTGGGTTAAGATTATGTTACAAGACATTTATCTCCTGGATTTAGAGTGAGATGCTGCACGTCCCACTGATATTAAAAAAAACAGGTGGATGAACTGGTGTGCAGAAATGAAATGTTTAAAATCCCTGATTTCCCTAGAAAATTCTTTCACAATACTAATTACACGCAGCTCAGCATTCGTATTTTTTGTGATGTCCCACCCAGAGCTTTGGGAACAGTTGCATATTTTAGATACACTGATGAAAATAAGGAAATTAAAACCAGTTTTATAATGGAAAAAATAGAATAGCTCCCCTCAAATCCTTAACCCTCCCTAGATGCGAGCTAATAGGAGCTGTTGTAGCTGCTCATTTAGCTAAATATTTAAAACACATCTTGCCTATGTTAAGCAACAATATTATTTTTTGGAGTGTCTCCCAAATAACGCTTAATTGGATAAGGAAATCACCAAATGTCTGAAAGCTATTTGTTGGCAACTGCGTAGGAGAAATTTAGGCAGTTTGCAATGCTAACCAGTGGTACCACTGCAGTGAAAAGGATAACCTAGCAGATCTACTATCTTGAGGAAAATGAGTTGAGAGAATCATTTCAAGCCAGTTAAGGCAAAATGGACTCAGCTGGCATCTCCAATCTGAAAATTTGTGGCCTAAGAGCCCAAACTTGGAGGCAAATGAGGAAGAAATATCCATAGAAAAGAGAAGCACATGTCCTACAAGCTTCAATCAACAAGAACATTGCGCAAAGTTCTAAGTCATTGCTCGATTTAAATCACTTTAGCAAATTAATTATGGTTTACCAAATAATAGTGTGGATATAGGTTCATTAACAATTCCAACCCTAGATCTGAAAGATTGGACTTTAATCAGTGGACTATTAACCACTTCTGAAATAATGAATGCAAAAAAATACTGGATTAAAAACGCTCACTTTCAATATTTTGAAAAGAACATTCTCAATTTACCTCAAGGAAATTCAGTTCACAAAGGGACCAATATTTACTCGCTGAATCCTGAGCTCGACGAATATGGACTTTTATGGTTAAAAGGCAAAATACAATTTGCAGACTGTCTGGAATCTGCCAAGCATCCATGGATGTTGCTGTCAAAGTGACGATACATTGATCTGCTAATTTTTAGTGCACATGAAAGAACATTTCATTCCGGAATGGACTCCACCACTCTGACGCACCTGAGTGAAAATTTTGGGTTGTCAAAAGCCGACAATGAGTTAAATCCTTGTTGAGCAGATGCGTTCCATCGTCCACATCACTCGAGCCCGGATTTGAAAAAAGATACAATGTTCCAAGATATATAACTCCACTTCCTCCGAATCACATTCTTCAGTCACCACCATTCGCTGCAATCGGATTAGACTACGCAGAACCATTTTTCTCTAAAGAGAGAGCAGCATAAACATTACTTTTTAGTATTTACTTGTGCAATGACTCATGCCATTCCTTTAGAAAGAGTACCTTCCATGAATATGAAAGCATTCTTGTTAGCTTTTCAATGATTTATAGTGCAACGAGGACCATGTTCAACAACATAAAGTGATAATGCAAAATCATTTAAGTGCGCAGACACTGAACTTAAAAAATTAAAGAACTGTATTTCTTCCATACAGTATTTCTTCTCTTCTTACAATACTCAATGGAAGTTTATAGTTGAAAGAAGAGAATGGTGGGGAGGATTTTGGGAGAGAATGATTATAATGGTAAAAAAAAATCTTAGAAAAACTGTTGGCTGTTCATTGCTCTTTCTCAATCAGCTCGAAACAAGTGTTTGTTGACATTGAAGCCATGATTATTTCCAGACCTATTATTTACTTATATAGTGAACCCTTTAAACTCACTCCTGCACATTTTTGGATAGGTAGATGTTTGCTGTCCCTCCCTTCAACTAGAATATCTAAGGATGATTTATCAGGATCGAGAAAAATCCATTGTGAAAAAATTCAAGCATCAACAGAATGTATTAAATAATTTTTGGAAATGCTGGTGAAATGGTTATTTATTAAATTTAAGATCTGCTAATATGTGCCAGCAAAATTCAAAGGCAAATGAATTCAAACCAAATGAAATAGTGTTAATATGAAGAATGCTGTCCTAGAAATATGTGGTCTCTAGGTAGAATTATAGAGATTTTCCCAGGAAGGGACAGCAAAGTTCACTCATGTTCAATCAAAACTGGCACTGGACTAATAAGAAGGCCAGTTCAAGTTTAAAGCTCAATGACCAAGTTGAAAATTTAAAAAATTAACAATATGGAATAGAAGAGAAACACGCCAATGTGACAATAAAAATCACTGAAACAACCTTGCATTTGGTATACATTTATTAAAACACTCAGTTGATTTTGAGGATAGCTACAGGTCCCTCCTCAACAGGAGAACGAAATTTCTAGAAAGGGAAAGCAACCCCAGTAACGGCTTTTTATACCCTCGGGTAGTACCATGCATGAAATCGATTGAGTGTTTTAATAAATATACGCCAAATACAAGGTTGTTTCAGAGGTTTTGATTAACAATATGGTTTCATAAAATTGAAACTTTTTGTTTTTTCATTATTATATTTTTTAATTGTTATGTGCTAATAGTATTTTTATTCCTTTATTCTTTATATCAAGAAACCTTTGTATGGGAAACTTATTTAGAAGATCATGAGTGAAAATATGGTAATTCCTTTATCGTAATGTGATTGATGTAAATCCTAATAATGACAATTGATAAGTATTTGTTATAAACTTTGTTATGAGTTTAGGTGGGGAGTGTTGCAAAACACCTGCAGGGAGAGCTCCACTTTCCTCCTTTTTTCTTCCAATTAGAGTCAAGAGCGTTTTGTAAGGGAGTCGCCGGCCCTAACAATTACTGGCAAAAGAAAAGTATGCTCTATTTCAGTAATCTGTAAATACATAAGTTACTGTTGTGTTTTTTAGACTAAGCCTTTTACTGCCTATTATATACAAACCTCAACCACCAAAAGAATGAAACTGACTTAACTGATGATAGTTACTAATTTTGAATTAGTTTCATTCTAAAGTAATAAAATTAAAATACCTCACTTTTCATGATTAATTTAGTAACAAATTTTAATGCAGAAATTATTTAATTATAAATTTTAAAATATATCATATTTTAATAATTTTTCCTATAAAATTATGAGCATTATCATTTTAATCATACATTTGACTGTATTGCATTTTAGTGTTATGTATATTTTATGTTGTTTTAATCAGCAACTAATTTAGAAAGCTAAACCTTTACAAAAAAAAAAAAAATAA
>KK119088.1:0-18998 GCA_000611955.2 Stegodyphus mimosarum | reverse complement strand
AAAAACTCTTCAGGGTCAATCTCACCCCAACTTATTAAAAATATGAAAAACCTGAATATTTTTTTAAATAAATTATCATTTTCAATTCATAAACTTATGTTATTAATTCAAGCTAATTAGGCTACATGAACAAAACATCATTTATATTATTATCATAAGAAAAATTTAAAAAGGATCTATCACAAACCTTTCCGAACTTTTTTCTGTAGACGTAATGTGTCAGATGACTTTTTCTTTATATCTTGTCTTACACGTTTGTATTCTGAAAATAATTTCAATTAATAATACTTGCGTAAATAAAAAAAAAATTAAACAGAAATTATATTTTTATAATAATAACTAGATTTATCGTAGCATTCATAATAGAAATTTCTTAATTTGTATCTTAGTTCATATTTTTTAAATATATAACAAAATTCAGTTAGCACTGATTTCACCTGAAAAGGTTAAATCAGTATAATGAGCAAACTTTTATGTATAAAAAGGGCTACATACGATGTCATTTTTGCTCACGAATTACGACAAAATAAAACATTTTCTCACTTTCGAAAGTTTCTATTTATTTTTAATTGTCTACTTCAAACATGTTAGCAGTAATAATTGGGTAAAACATACGTCATTTAAAATATTACAATTAAAAAACAAAAGAATACATAAAAATATGTGTTTATTACTTTAATAATTATGACTATAAGTCATTTAGTTTAATAATAAATTGATAGAAAAGCTTAGTTTAAAAGGGCTAATATTTAATTTCAAATTAATTGACGCACAGATTGATATTTCATTGTCTTGAACTATAAAATTGCATCAATCATCTAGCAAGCAATAACCGTGTAAAGATTTATTTAACTTTATTAGAACTGAAATATGTTCCTTTCTTCAGTTTTGTCTGTAATTCTTCGTTGTAGTCAATTCAAGCTGAAATGAAAGTTTAGATCTTCCCTTTGAAATATTAAAAGGGATTACAAACATTTTAAAATATAAATTACTTCAAAATCTGCAGATTTTTTTCAAATAATAATTTTAGTTCCTTTATACAACTGGCATAAGTGCACTGCTGCGCATACTTTTCGCACATCGTCCGACAATTTGGAAACTGACATGAATTCTTATTTTATAGTTGAAACTTGACAGCAATGATTTTAATTGAAATGCTGATATATTAACACATGACCACAGATTTAATTTCCTCCTTCCATTTTAAATTCAGTGCCTTCAGATGAATTGCCAAATCACATACTCATTTTAGATCTTTAAAATGATATACGGTTTGACATTTTCCCACTAAATTACCTTTTAAAATCATTTAACATAAAAAATGAAAATGCTGCAATAACTTACCTCAGCTTAGCTATCAAAATTCAAAAAAGTGCACAATGTCACTGTATTCAAACTGTAGTTTAGGCATCAGTTCTAAATGTAAGTTGATGAACTCATTAAGCTGTCTCTGTTCTTTTTTAAGCCAGCAAAATAATCTACTCCTAAAGGGGATGTCTTATAAAATGCATTCAACCATTTCAATCAAGATCAAAGAAAAATTTTGATTATTTTATGCTAATTATTAATATTCAAACTGGTGTAAGACTCTTGCATCCATCACTTATACTTGACCACACTGTACATTTTTAATTTACTACAAATTATTGCTTCAGTACATTCATTTGGTCACATTAATACATCAATATATTTTAAAGAAATTTTCCTTCTGCATTATCTATCAAACCAGGGGCTATTTTCTGTTTTAAAGCATTAATTCCTAAAATAAAAACATAAGGCGTGTTCCAAATTTACCCTTTTAAAATTGTGTTTTATATTAAATTAAAAATTCTAATGAAATGAGTATGAAATCAAAATTAATTTTAGGAAGGTTGTAGAGACATTAGGTTATTTTGAAGCAGGAGACATGAAAAATGAGCAATGCCCTCGCCGGGACTCGAACCTGGACTTCTCAAATACGCACAGAGTGTGCTAACCACTGCACTATGAAGGTATGCAGAAAGGAAAGAGAAAATACCTTATACGGTTTTGCAGTATTTATAACTAAATTTTCAACTAAGTTTTATAGTATCAAAAATTATATATTTTTTCTGGAACACTAGCTTAAAATGAGAGAATTAATTGTATAAAATATTCCTATTATGCTATTTTTCTCTTATTCATCATATAATTTTGATTGGAGGAGCAAAGCTAGAGGAAATTTGATTGCACAGCTTCCTTTCTAAAGCTTAAAAGTTAAGCTTCCTGAGCATAAATTTCATTTAAATTTGAAACTATACTGTATAAACTAATGATTTCAAAGAATTTAAAAAAATATATTAATAATTTTCTTCAAGCTGTTTTGTAATTATTTTAAACTGAAAAGATTATATGCCAAGCAACAAGACTTTCTTCACGTGAGGCTCAACTGCAACGCATTTTCTCCAGGCATGAAAGAGTCAAAAATCTAACATAAGTAACTATAGTGTATTCACATTTTGAAAAATAGTAACTACTTTCATCATTACAAAATGAAATGTCAGACTTGTCTGAACAATCATTAAAAAATCTTCTTCCATGAAGTAATGTCAAGTATTTCCAATCACCAAAATCAGAAATACTTTCATCATTGTATGCAACTTTTCCCATTTTGAAGCCACATTATATAAAATTTAATCTAATTAAGTCTTCTATTTCTCTCTCTCTCTCTCTCTCTCTATATATATATATATATAGACATGCATGTACATTTAATTTCCTTAAGTATATTTACAAGGATTCAAAATGAGAAGCACTAGAAGGTTGAAGAACTTTATCGTTGAAAAAATTTAATTAACTTGATACTTGCAAATGAGTTGCTCATTAAGCATAAAATCATTTTCTTTTAAATATAAGTCATGTTAATTCTCACATCATTATTTAATACCAAATTATGATCAATACATTTCTTATTTACTATATAAGAGACTTGATTTAAAATAATTAAAAGCAATACAGCGGAAATGATTAATAAATATCGGTATCCTCAGTTGATAGTCTTATTATAATTTTTCAAAATTTTGTTGTTCCTGTGTTAATATTTTTAATATCCCATACAGAATAAAATTTAAAATTAAACAAAAGAAATAAAATAGTATAAATTTCAACAATCGAAACCTCCAGATATATTTCCACAACTGAATGTGCTTTATGAATAAAAATCAAATTTCACAATGCTAAGTATTTTTAAAGCAATCTATTAACATTAGAGCACAGATATTTAACTCAAATTATTTTATCATTTTGCAATAATTTTCTAGTAAAATTATTAGTATTATGTTTTGATGTTATGAACTTAGTCATTATTCATATGTTCATTAATTTTTTTTATTCGATATATAACACAATTTTAGAAAGCCTCTATGGCATTTCCATTTAAAGGACCTTCTTGTTTCTTAAATTATGCTTATATCATATGAATCAGTTATACTGGTTGAAGACATTTTATCTCAATACAGCATAACTAAAATTCTTAGTAAATTTATAGTGAATATCTTGAATAGTTAGTTCTTCCTCTCCTTACATGACTTCCAACAAAATTGTTATTTATGATTGCATAATTAAATGAACAAAAGCATCAAAAATACATCACAGTTTTTATACATTTTCAGATTACATTATGTTATATTATCACTGGAATATATTTTTTAACATACTGCATATAATTTAAAATAATATTTTTGGCACAGGGCAATAATTTCTAAATTCTTTTTTACTCAATCACTTTTTCTCGTGCATATGGAACATTTGTTTTAATTTTCAGATATCAGTTTTAAAAGTACATTTCTTCCTCTCCAAATATCAGAACACATCTGCAACTTTGAATATCAACCTCAGTTTTCTATATAAATAACAAAAACAGTAGCAAATCTTTTGATTTTATAGCCCTTTGTATTTCAAAATTAATACCTAAAACAGTCCAATTAAGAATGATATCCTGATGAAATATTACTCAATAAGATTTGTTTTATCAAATATTATTCAATAAGAAAGCTTCATCTAAGAAGGCTAAACTTTCTCAAAAATTCTTAAAGGAAGTCATGCTGTTTTATCAATATTACTTACAACCATTATTATTTTCCCTTTTTCTGATATACTTCTGGCTGCTGAAGATTTTTTAAAACAATTTTTGCTTTCCCTAAATGTAAATCATAAAATTTTCTAAACTGATTCAAGTTGCCCTGATGTTTCCCTAAATTACCAATTTCCATTTTATAATCCATTATTAAGATTTAGAAATTGTATTAATTGTAAATTTTATATTCAATTTTCTATATATTTTCAGGCAAAAATAATATTTTCAAGAATTTAATGTACAATCATTTAATTGAAAACTGTTACAAATTAAATAATTCCACAAAGCATTCAATATATGTTACAAATTCTAAATAGCAAAAAGCAGTACTTTCTAATTATCTACACATGCTGATGCAAAAAGAAATACTAAGCAGAAAAATGACCACTGAATTTTCAAAGGGCAAATCCATGTGCGCTACATGCATACAGATTGCCAAATAAATACTTTTTTGCTGAGTTGCCATATAAATACTTTTCGGCAACACGGTGTGTTGCCTCATCAAAACAATTTTATGGCTTTTTTCAATTTAGGGTGCAAATAATTAGAAAGTACCCCCAAAAACAACACTATAACTCAAAAAAAAAAAAAAAGATTTTAGAGCACATGTAGATAATAAATATCAGAATTAAGTAGATTTTTAAATTAATGATTCAACATTTAAAATCTTTTTTTTTTCCAAATTTACATGCAAAATTTAAAAAAAAAAAAAAAAAAAAAGGAGCAACTACCAAAAAACTGAAAATGAATTAACATAAAGTGTATTTAAATACTGCTAGATGTAACAGCACAATCATATCAAATCAAATCATGCCACTATACTTACGAAAATGGTAAATAAAATAAATGAAAAGAAATGTGCATTCTAAATCATGCACAAATATTCAGAGCAGAAGCATCAACATACTACACAGCACTAATGCTAAAACTGATATCTAAACATTGAGTGATAATATCAGAAAACCTTTGGCATGATCTTTATCCATCTGACAGGCAATTTTTTTCCAATCTTCCAATTTTTCTTGCATTGGAATCACTAAGTGGTCCACCAGAGCACTAAAATATAACGAATATCTATTACATACAAAACTCAAGAGTTTCATTGTGCCAGAAGAATTTCGCAAAGCTCAATTCTAACAGCATACAACTATGTAAGCCTTTCTTTCCCCCCCTTAGCTGTGATGCATATTCAGTTTTCTTTTGTATGCTAATTCGTCAAATAAGACATCGCCAAAAACAAAAATGGGCCGAAATATAATAGTTTTGATTCTCAGTACTGCAGTTTAGGACTTAGTTTTATAAACTACAAATTTGAAACTATAACTGAAATAATTATAAAGAATATACAAAACCAACAGGAAAATAGATTATTAAAGCTAGCTGTCCAAGACTGCTTTCAAATTCATTTACATGTCTAAACAGACTTTTAAAAATCATGATAGGTGCTCATTATGATAAACCAACAATGATATCTCTTTTCCTTTTTTTGATACAAATGTAACCGTAGAATGCAGTTTGATACTTACATATTATCCCATCAAACATGAAACTGTCTCCAAGGAGTGCCATTTAGTGCCAATTATGGATAAGCATGCTATTACAACACACTCATAACATCTGTAATCATGTAATTTCTGATTTCATGTAATCAGATTGATTTCCAGTATGCCACCTTTTTTTATTTTTATGAGCAAGGATATAAATTAACTGTTATTGCTGCATTTCTTTTCCCTTGCATTTTGAAAAAAAAAAAAAAAAGAGTTTGAAGGCTGTAGAATCACATTTATGACCAAATTCTGGTTCATTTACAGCTGGTTAAAAGAATTAACATATGCTGAATGAAGGGAAACCAGCTGGATATGGCTGACAATATAGTAATAGATTGGAACAATTCCTTGTGAGAAGTTCGTGCACATAGTGTTCTAAACAGAACTTTCAGTAAAATTGGAGGACATAAAAAATAACAGAAATCAATGAAAGCCTTTTCACAAAGTGGCTCGAATACTTCTACAACAATAACTATTTGGTATATTGCTCAGAGAAAATGTTTTATTGTGTGAGTTGCAAGTATGGCTCAGAATTCTGCATGAATGATTAGTGCAACTTTTGTGGAATCTTGACCAATTTTCATTGTTCAATGGTAGCCAACTTTTCACAATTGATGGGATAATACGTACAAACCAAAAGTTTCTCACAGTGTTTCATTTCAGCTTTAATACAATACTGTTCTAATGCTGAAGAGTAAATAACAACATTATATCAAAACTGAAAACAGAATGGAGTTAAAATACTTCTATATTTATATTTATTGAGGCAATAAATATTGCTATGATTATGAAATCCATGAAAAATTTAAAAGTAGCACAGTGTCCAAAACGATAAAATAATTGACATAGATGCTTGAAAGTAGATTTTTTAGATATATATATATATTATTCTGTAATTATTATATACATATTATATTTATTCTGTAATTTAAGTCTTCAATTTAAGCTGTTTTGGCACAAATAGACATACAAAATTCTTCTATAAACAAGCTCTGAAGCTTACTATGATGAAAAAGACCTTCTGGCAAGTATATAAGACAATTTTCTGTAGTGGTGGATGGGATTCTCAAGCTAAGGCCTGTCATCTCGCTCCTTCTCTGAGAGCATGCGTATAGGATATTCTTCAAATTCTTCCAGAAAGCAAGCATTATCCGGCACGTTAGAGCTGTGCTTTGGGAAGAAATGTTTAAAAGACTACAGAAGGCTTCAATTAAAATTCCGTCAACAGAAGCCCACGGGAACATTAGAGGAGCTCATCTCGGATGTTGAAAGGCTGTCTCATCTCGCTCTTTCGACGTGCCGAAACAATGAAATCCTATCCCTGTAGTACTTCATCCATGGCATCCAGGATCCTGAAATACAGAAATCTCTGCGAATAGGGGATGTAAAGGATTTTAAAAGTGCTATAGGGTATTGCATGAACTTCGAGGCAGCCCAGCAAGCAACTCATAGAGACCGTGAACCAGTCAGAGCTGCTTATGTTCAGGAGCCAGTGAATTAACTGACTGCTCATCTAGACGATTTAACCCAGCAAGTCAATGCCTTGACAAGAAACTGGAATGGCAACAAATCGATCCTAAGGAGCTGAAACTGCGGCACTGAAGGACACATATAAAAGAACTGCAGTACATCTCAAGGCATGGAAAAAAAATCAGTCTCCAGCAAGAACACAGAAAACAAATTAGTGGCCATTTCATGAAGTGGAGGTTATTAGATAATGACAAGCCAAATTTTAAAGTGCTTCAGACTTCTGCAGTGAGTGGCGGCAACAACGGACTTCGCATCATGGGACATATCAATGGCAAACATAACCATCTACACCGGAGCCAATGTTACCATTATCAAGAAAAACTTATCAAAACATTTTGAAGATAAACTCATCTGGGCACCACCCTGCATTACTCTCCAGATAGTATAGTTATAAAGTGGAAATCATTGGGAAGCTAAATCATGACATCGCATCTGTAAGTGCAGCCTACCATCACACGGCATATGCGGCAGATATTACACAACCTTACATACTCGGAATAGTCTTTCTAAGAAAATACAATTCTTCCTTGGACTTTAAAAACAATGAACTGCGTTCTGCCTCTGAAGACATAACTATCCATCATCAGAAGGGGTCCTCATATGGAAATTCTGGCGTCCCGTCCATAAGGGCCTGCCTTAAAAGCTGCCAATGTTGTTCAAATATCAAAGAGAAAAAAACCTGCTTAATCCGATATGTCAAGTTACAAATTCAACATCGTCTGACCCAGACCCACAGAGTGATGAAGAAGTAAGAAAAGACCAGTTGGAAGACGGCAACATTAAAAGTACAACTGATTTAATGGGATCTTCAAACTAGAAACCTACCTCATAGGACATTTGATTTATAGCCCTACAACAAAACAATACTGGGCTCCGTTGGAGTCGCTCCATATTTGAAACCATGTCTTGTATCAGAATTTTGAATCGGATGATGGAAAGGTATTCCAATGGCAGTTGAAACTTCCAAGATCCCAGATCTTGGACAGCCTTAAAGAATTACACAGCAGTCTAAAAGGAGGCTACTTCAAGACAATGAAGACTTTGCATAGAGTTTAAAGTGCTTCTTCTGGAGTAATGCAAGGGATGACACTTGTAAAAGCGGTGTCATTCTGGCGATGCTTGAGAGAGTCAGTAAGGACAGAAGAAATGCAGCTAAGGGAAGATGCAACGTTAATGCGCATAATGTAAATGGTATACTAAGACCATGGTATTATTTGTTTCTAAATTTGGGAGGGGGCATTGTTACAAATTCTGTACATAGATAGAAGATTTTAGTGCAATCATACATGAAACTATTACATTTTTCTGTGTCATGCAGCATGAAAAGTCTAGAGAGACAAGCTATGCAAGAAAAATAAGAATACAGATGCAACACCATTTAACACTGAGTAAATGTTTATCTCAGTAATTTGCTGAGATTCGTAACACTGGCAATGGTTTTGGTGACTAATCTTTGTAGCCAAATTTGGTAAGAAATCAACAAAAGTTGCCATACTTGGCAACCATTTGGTAACATTTGGGTCTGGTCCCTGCATCATCGTAATAGGTATTGAAATTGAATAAATGTAATTGATATGATAATAATTCAATTTATTGATAGTGATCAATTACATAATTAGCTGTAAGCATAATTCGACTCTCGTATTACCTTCCAATAATTTCGAGAAGGAGAAAATACTAGAAATACCTTAGCGGCCAGGTTAAAACTATAAAAGGGTGGAGAAAGCAACTGCTCTTAGTTGTTGTTAGAGCTGTGCTTTGGGGAGAAATGTTTAAAAGACTACAGGAGGCTTCAATTAAAATTCCATCAACAGAAGCCCATGGGAACATTCGAGGAGCTTAGCTTAGTGTGAGTTCCGAGTATTAACTCCGGTTTAACTTCACTCTTCAGCTACATTTTGCATTGTGTTGTATTTAACGTTCTTAATAGTTTGAAGTGTCACTACTGATCTTATTCTGTGATACTGTAAAGATTTTTAAGAGTATTTTTGTGGAAAGTTCTATATCTCTGAAGTGTTTCTTTTGATGAAATATATTTTATGAACCTATCATTGGGCATGCATGCATTCAATCTATTATGAACCTGTACTTACGCAACAATATATTTTCACTTATTTGAGAAAAAGGATATATCTCTTTTTAGCTATAAAGCATAGTATACTTGGATATAAACACAACCATTTAAAACAGAAAATTTAAACTGATGGTCATGGTTCAGATTTTAGTATTTTAAGAGAAACCAGTTACTGGTAATTTTCTCTACATAGCAGAAACCTAAATGCATGGATTTTAAAGACATCATCACTAAGATTTAAAAAAAAGATAAAATCAAGTCACAGACATCCTTTGAACGTTATTCTAAATCAGGGCTTCTTAAACTTTTTTCAATTGTGACCCCCTTTCATCAATGAGATTTTTTTCATGACCCCAGATATTAGAAAATAAAGATATAAAAATGAATATCCTCCAGTGAAAAATTTACTTCTTTGGTGAACAATACACATACAAAAAGAAGTATTTTAGGATTTATTTCAAGCAAACAAAAATTAAAGAAAATTCTAATGAGACAGATGTGCTCATTTTCTGCTGCATAACAAATTAAATGTTGGCATGATACTTGACGCTGCTGGACATAAAGCCTCTTCAACATGTTTCAATATTGAATGATATTTGGTTTTAATTAGTGTTAAAGCTGAAAGACTACTTTTATAAAAATACGAGGTGCTGATTGAGAGAAGAGCATTTAATGCCATTTCAGAAATAATGAGAAATCTAACTCCGATCCAGAATTCATCAAGGATTTTTGTGAAAACTCTAGTTTTAGGTTTGAATTGCTAGATAGCTTTACAAATTCCTTTTGCACTTTATATAACAGATACTCAATCTCATTAATATCTTTATAAATCTAATCTCCTTAACATTAATTAATGTAATTTCTTTAAAGGTGCAACGAGTTATGAGTGCAATTTCTTTAAATTCAACTGCTCAACTGAATTTTCGTGACTCCAAAATTTTGATTTGTTGCGACCCATAGTTTAAGAAACATTGCTTTAAATTAAATTAGAAGATCAGGGATACGTAATGGGATTATGCAATGTGGACGTCATCACGATGGGCTTGTGTGATGTTTTCCGACAAGTCCAGGTTTAGCTTGCTGTCTGATTCACATAGGGCTTTCATATGGAGAACTCTAGGTAGCCATTACCACCAAGACAACGTCACTCAATGACACTGTTACGGTGGAGCAGGATAGCTCATTTGTGGTGGAATTAATTATACTGGGCTCCAAACATATCTGCATGTTCAGATCGGAGTCGTAACAGGGCAAATTTATTGGGACTTCATTCTGAAACAACATAAGTTTGTTTAGGGGTGCCATAGGTACAGAATTTGTGTTTATGGATGACAACGCCTGTCCTCACTGTGCAAAACATTGTAAAGGAATACCTTCAACCTGAGGATATCACCCATATGGAATGCCCATTCTCACCTGACTTGAATCCAATAGAACACGTGTGGGACATGCTTGGCCAATCAATTGCAGCCCGTCATGCACCTTATACATGTGTACCAGAACTTTAGAGAGCATTGATCGTTGAGTGAAGTTATCTTCCCCAAGATCAGCTCAATAGTTTGATACTCAGCAAGCCTAGGCAATGTACGGACAGTATTTCATCACCTGGGAGACATATAATCTATTAACCTTCATACTAACCATGTAATGTTAAGTTTTTGTAAGGGAGATATTTTTTTTAATTGCTCCTGGGAGCAAAAATTGTAGTTTTTACTAATGTTATTATTCATACACCATCTTTCATGTTCTTTATTTTTTGTTTAATAAATAGGCATTATGAATAAGTCACATTTGTTTTGTTTCTGAACCTTTATTTTCCAGAGCTGGCATTATCAGTAATTTATAGACATGAGTGTAATATTACATAGGAAAATCATATTATGAGTTAATATGGTTTTCCTATGTATTGTCACATACAGGTACATTTTGAGATCATTTTCACATATCCTATTATCAGATAATATGACTTCTGCTTGAAAATATACTACTCCATTTTTCTCACTCCTTGGTAAACCAAAACTCAAATACATATGCATTTGTAATAGACTGAATGCACATAGGTCCGATGATAGGTAAAAAAAAAATTATTTTATCAGAATAAACACATCAATTCTGAAATTTTCTGCTAAAATACATGTGTCACAGTATCAAACAGTACAGTCAGTAGTTATACTTCAAACTACTAAAAACATTACACACAACACAATGCAAAGTACGTCTACAGAGAAACTAGCTCAGATATATCTCAATTCACATGGAACTAACAATTTACACAACAATAAGCAACTGCAAGGCTTTAAATAACTTTCAATTTGCCGCTCAGATATTTCTAGTACTTCCTGCTTCTCAAAATTACTATAAGCAATAGGAGAGTACAGTTACAGCTAACATAGTTTTCAATCACGTTTATTAAATTTCAACATATTATGGTGATACAGGGACCAGACCAAAATGTTGCCAAATTTCACGACGTCTGGCATTATCTCGCCAAATTTGGCAACAAAATAAGCTGCAAAACCCGTTGTCACCTTGGCAATATATCACCAAATTACTGAGATACCCATTTACTCAGTCCCGTATTCTTACTTTTCTGGCATAGTTTCTCTTTACATATTTCATGTTACAAAAAAAATGCAATAATTTTACTTATACTAAAATTACCTAAGTACAAAATAACACTACATCAAAAAGAATAATTACTAGATACTTTTGGTTTATCTGCAGTATATTAATTATCTCTTTTGAAAAAATAGGTTGCCTGCATGAGGTGCTGAATATGACCAGTGTTCAGTCAATTATCAACTTTACAAATTTCATTTCACAATGACTCTCATAACACACAAGTATTTAAAATTACTTTATTAAGCCACTGTGATGGTTTAACCATAATTAAACTGTTTTGAACATTTACGTTATAAATGTTTACTTAATTCATTAGTTGATGTACCTAAAACCATAACTTTAAAGAAATCATATGTATATAACTGTAACCATATCTGTATATTAGTTAATAGTGTGTTCCATTGGTGCTTGCATGCAGACATATACTTCTTATAACCCATTTTTATTAAATATAAAAGTTGTTATGTTATGAAGATGACTACTGATTTATTTTAACAAGCGAATTATTTCTCCCGCCTAGTGAACTGCAGTAGTGTACACCATAACTGAATTTTAAATAATATATGTAGATCAGATTAAATTTACATTAAAGTATATCATACTAAGACCAAATACCTAGAAAATGTCACTTTCTAAGTATATCAAATACATCTACATCACAAAGATGGCCTGCTTTATGTCACACCAAAAGCTTGGATGAAGATATTATGAACTCAGTTTAATGCTTTTACAAACCATGCACCTTAAACTTAAAGCACAATAAAAGAGAATTTCTTTCAAATGAAGATTCAGAATGATTAACAGAACAACGATTAAACAGAATTACCTCCATGGAACTACAAAAAAAAAACATTATTTGTTTTCAATGAGCAATGAGAGAGAGTAAAATTTTTGCAAAGCAATACGATGTTAAAGCTTTTCTTTTATACTGATATTTCATTTAAATATATTTTTATCCCATAAGTAAAGAAAGAACATTAAATCTAGTATTAACTTTACTGAAGAGAGTGTTTAATCAGTTTTAATAAATGTTCGCTTCTTTACTATTTTATGAAAAGTTTTATTTGATTCATTTCTAATACACTCGTGTGCAAAATTAAGAGACTTCAAATATCATGTCTACTTTTACAAACTGAAGGCTGATGCAAATATTCAGAGCCAAATATGTAAGTATACACATGTCTGCACAGCTGTGATTGTAGAAGGATATAAGCACCTAAGGTTTTTTTTTAACGATGCGATAAAGAATTCATGAGATAGAGCTGTAAGTCAAAAGACCCACTTACTGCAGCACAGAGGAAAGCGCGTTTAGCATGGTGCAAGCATGTGCTTTGGACTGGGCTTCAACAAAGCATTGTACTTTGTACACATACATCGAGATTCAGCCTAGACACTGATTTTTGGCATACTAGTATCTGAAGAGGACCTATAACATGATACCATCCTTCCCTCATCAGAAAAGATTATTATGGTAGCGGAGATGTAAAGGCATTACGTTGGATGTCTGCATAACCCTGCATGTGTTTGATAAAGGCTCCCGAATTGCTGTGCAATATGGATGGATCTTAGAAGCCCTATGTTCAACTTTTCAGGGATGCAGTTGGTCATAAGTTCTTGTTAATGGACGACAAGGATCATCTAGATAGCGCTCAGCCGATTAATGATTACCCGGAAAAGTGAGGATATTCACTGCATGGATTGGCCAACCAGATCTCCTGACCTTAACCCGATACAGCATGTTCGAAGTGCTCTTTGAGAGTAATTTCATCTCCCCCTCCAAGAACCATACCGAGGTTTAAAATTGCTTTGCTGGAGGAGTGGGATCAACTGCCATATGGGCTCCTCAACTTCCAACTATCCAGTATGCCATCATGCTGCAATGGGACCATATATCATATGAGAATCCTTTTCAGTTCAATATCCCAATGTGAGTTTTGGATATCCCGGCACCATAAGCTTTACTGATAATCAAACATACACAAAATGACTTTTGCAAAGCTCTTTCTCTGTTAAAAATGTATCTCCATAATATGTATGGCAAATTTCATTAACATTTGTCCATTAGTTTTTCAGAAATTTAACATAATGTGCAAATTTTCTTAATTTTGCATGCAAGTGAAGTTTTTTAATTCTAATCATCTATTATTCTAATTATCCATTAAAATAATGATTAACTTATTGTTAATTATGATTATAATTAGAAGGAATGATGTTGGTGTTAACAAGCACTTGAAAAATAAATATATTATAAAAATAATGATAATGTGATGCTATAAACTGTAGTTTCCAAGCTTAAAGAATACAGAACTTGAAATTTTGATAGAAGGTATTTTTGAAGTAAAAAAAAAAGTTTTAAATTATGCCTTTTGTTTCCTGTGTTTCTTTATGAAAGCACATGTTCCTACATTATGTTAATAAGTAGTAAAAGTATTTATTCAAATCCAACCTGCAAAATGTCTTGAGTTTGGCTTCAACACTCCTGTGCCTAAGACATAATCTTGTAAGAGCTGAGCCAATGTCCTTCGTTGCACCTAGGTTATATCAGTATAAAAAGAATCCAATTAATTAATATCTTGGACAATATTGCTTGAGATCTATCTTTTCACTTTTCTAAAGAAAAATTATATTGAATATAGAAAACTGAATTGTATAGTAATAGTTACCATAACATTTCAGCTATAAGATTTTCTTTAGAAGGATTATTGAAATTAAAAAGCACATATATTAAAAACAAATTCCATTTCATTAATTTTTCTCTTTATAAAATATAATAAAAATGTTCAGTGTGATACACATTTTGAGGATTCTTTTCACTGTATAGAACACAATACATAAATGATAAATATATATAGAGTAAGCATTGCATTAAGAAATTAAATAACAAGTATGGGGCATGTTTAAGAAACTGCAAACTATACATTCAAATTACTTCCAATAAAATATGAAATATATATGACTAAAAGTCAAATATAATGAAAAACAAAGTACAGTAAATTCAAGAGTTTAAATTAAAATTGTTAAGTCAATTTGTTTATTCATTTACAATTGATATTTTTAAATTTTAAATTCATTCACAATTAATATTTTTAAATATTAGTTGCTACAAACATTAAATTAAAGCAACACTATAGAAATAAACATAAATAGGGCCATAAGCCATAATAAAACAATTACAAATAAAATAATAAAAATTTTAAAACATAAGTTACATCTAAAATATTTGGAAAATAAGAAATTGAAACTTCATTGATATACAAGATTTGGTGGAATAAAGAGGATTTAATTAACATGATGATACAATTACCTCGAGCATTGGTAGCCATATCAGCTATTTTTTGGAAAGAATCAAGAAATGCTGCCAAAGCTAAAATTGTAGCCCTGAAAAGAATTGTACCTAATTATAAGATTATGTATGAAAACATAAATATTTTAAGGTTACAAAAATGAGATAAAAATAAATCTTAAGGATAACAACTAAAATTCCAAAAATGTACAATGTATTAGTTGCTTTTTAAAGAAATGGAATTACATCTTAAAATCATTAAAATTATTAAAAATATCTAAAATTTGACCTCACTTGAAGAATTTCATTTAAAATTATTTTTTCCATAATTAGGATTCTAAATAATTCAGTAGGGTAATTAAAATCCTTTTATTTAAATGCAATGCCAGAATAAAAGTGAACTGCGAAGATCTTTACCTGGCTAGAGTGTTAAATTTTTAAGTGCTAATGTTACTCAAAGAAAATTAAATACAAGACAGTTAACATCAATCCTCAAATTATGTTAAGTTTTATATACGTTACCAGCAAAGTTTGAAATCCGACATTCTATAGAATGCCTAGGTATTGTATATATTGCCTAAAACTAGCCAGCAATGTATGAAATGATTAATATATCACAGATTTCCTAGGCATTCTATAGAATGCCAAATGACAAAAGTATAAAATACATTCCCGATTCATTTCGAAGGAAGAAAACTACTTATCAGAAGTTAATAAATGATGTAAAAAAGCCAAAAAGACTACTAAGAAGGAACCATGGGACTACTGGCTGCTGAATAGCTAGGATGTGATGTTTGTGGAAAACAAAAGTGCATTAATTTATCCTGTTAAAGAAAGCATCAGTACTACACAGATGTCACGGATGCTGAGTTATTTCCCATACTTCATGAAAACTCATTTGAGTACTGGACATGTACAACATGACAGAATGTTGAAAGAACTTTTAACCAAATACAAAAACATTACACGTAATGATATCAAACTGTACAACTACCTTTGCGAGCCCTGGCAGAAAAAAACAAAAAGGTATTAAAGAGAGAATTGTTGTGAAACTTAATACTGTTTATGAATTTAATTTCTGTTGTTAAGTAGATAATACTGATTCTCAGTCTCAGCCAGATCGAAAATACAAATTTATTATGTTGTATCAAGATCATCTCACTATTTTTTTACATATTTTGAATAACAGTTTCTTAATGGACTCTTTCATTAATTTTTTTCAAAATAGCATTTGTATTTTTGAGGAATGACAGTCTTCTAAATAACAGCCTTATCATAACCTTTTTTTCATACTTTGTCTAAAGAGCATCTGTCATTCTATAGAATGTCTAGGGAAAGTGTGTAATAATTCTCATTTCATACTTTACCTCAAAACATCCAGTATTATATAAATTGCTTAGAGCATTCTACAGAATGCTGGCATTTCATACTTTGCCAGTAACATACACATTTATATAGTGGGTCACAAAAATGATCGAGCACTTTGATTTTTTTGTATTCTGTAATGAACATAAAAACTAAAATAAATTACAATAAAAAGAAAGGTTTTTAATTCAATTAGATATAAATTCAACATTTTTTATAGTAAATACATTTTCGAAAAGATTAAAATTAAATTAAAAAATCAATATCATTTGTTTAATGAGGAAACATATTCTCACAAAGACAACTGGACACTTTTAATAACAGTCAAAAATGACAGAAACTTCAATTGCTTTTGCTTCTTAATATTTAGTAGGATAACCTTGTTCATTTCATTTAATCTTTTGGACATCGACTCCTATTTTTTTTTTTTTTTTTGTTTATTTCTGAACTTATTTTATGCCATTCCTCTCGAATCACTGCTTTCAGTTGCTGCCACGAACTTATACTCTGTTTTCAAATTTTTGACTCTAGTTACTGCCAAATGTGTTCAATAAGATTAAGATCTGGCGATTGGGGTGGTACCTTAATTACTTTTGGACGCTTATATAACAGGCAGTGTCTGACTCTGTGCACAGTACGCTTTGGATCATTGTCCTGGTAGAATTTTAAAGTATTTTGTGTATTACGTTTTTATGCTGAAGATGCTAAATTTTGCTTCAAGATGTCAAGGTATTTATTTATACTGATCTATCATACCATCTACAAACTCTACATTACCGACACCCAAATATGCCATAGATCCCAATACCATAACTCCTCCTCTGCCATGTTTAGCACTTGGTTTTAAGTTTTGCATCCAAAACTCTTTTGGTTTTCTCCACACCAATGCTCATCCATCTGAGCCGAAGATGTTAAATTTGCTTTCATCAGCAAACAACACTTTTTTCCAGCAGCCAAGTGTCCTTTGTTTCATCGATTTTACAAAAGCAAGGCGAAGTTTTCGTTTTTTATTACCAACATAAATTTTTTCTATTTTCTACGTGCAACTCGCCCATAATATCTTGCAGATCGTATTACTCTTCTTACAGTTTCTGAATCTACATATATTCCATATGATTCAAGAAGTTCCACAACAAGTTTAGGAGCACTCAGTCTTGGATTCTTTTTAATATTTCTTAGAATGAAGCATTTCATTCCATGAGATAACTTAAAGGTCTTCTTTTGTTTTGAACACAATTCTGCAGCTTATACTACTTAATACCAAAAACTGTAGAATCACATAAATTAAGTGTGACCGAGCCATTGCAAGGAAGCATTAAAATAACACATATTTTCTAAAAAGAAAATTTTAATTATAAAAGCAAACAATTTTTAGAGTTTTGCCAAGCTGCTTTATCCAAACTAATTCCATAAAGTTTGGTTTTTTTATTTATTGCAAATGATTTTAATTAGAAATTATGAAAATGTCTGATTAATTTTGTGGTATCATGTGGTCTGCTGCATGGGGTAGCTTCAGTAAATCAAGTGGAGCTGGTTTTTGCCATATGTCATCAATTGAGTTTTCACTAATTGCTGCGTGAAGCAGACAACACACAATGGCACCGGAAGGTTACTGCTGAAAAGCCGATTAATTCTTTAATAACAATGCTCAATTTATTGCTCTGAACTTGTAAAGAGAAAATTAAATGCTGCAAAAATTATCATTAGTTTGTGGTTTACGAAAATTTCTGTCTTTAAAAAATTTTAAGTGAACAATTCTATACAGATTTACGAAATTAAAATTGATCCTTTTTACAAAAATAAAAAGTAATAATATCAAATGAAACATTAAAAAATATACAATTAATCAACATGATTGTGTCATTACTGAAAGCAGGACTGACAGAAATGAATAAGCCAATGAAAAAGCATTTCCATCTCACTTTCTGCATGCAAGCTTTGTGCCTAAATCTACTAGAATGTATAGTATGAATGAGCTGCAGCTTTCTGGAATCTACTTTTGTGCAAACATATATATTCACAAATAATTAAAACAAACTCACATAAAAATTCATAACTGCATGTTCCTTATACTTGATACCATTTTTTATCAGTCAAATCAAACACAATCTTATTTAAAAACCCATATTTAAATGAAATCTTTAATATTTTACATTCATATACTATTCATATTACATATATTTTAGAGACATTCTAAAATTTCTTTAAAATATTCTAATATAACATTATAAGGCATCAATTAAAGAAGAAAACATGGATAGAATAGCATTCAGATGTATTAAAATGCAACCAAACTTCCAAACGTTATTAATTCACTAAAAGATTTCAGGTATGTGAAATCAAAAGATTTCAGATTTTATTTATTCATTAACAACATCACATATATATATATTTACAACTCAACTAGTAAAGTTTAAATTTTCAAAATATCCCATGAAAGTCTTACTGATGACTCATTATTAGCAAAAAAAAAAAAAAAAAAAA
>KK119087.1:13316-41254 GCA_000611955.2 Stegodyphus mimosarum | reverse complement strand
TATGGCCCGTGGTGCACCACATTTGCCACGTCGCTGATTTTGGACAGTCCCATTTTGCCATGCACGGTACACTTTTACCACGGCGGCACGCGAACAGTTCACAAACTCAGCCGTTTCGGAAATGCTTCCACCCTTGGCCCGAAAGCCAATGATCATGCCCTTTTGGAAGTCGGATAAATCGCTTCGTTTCTGCATTACGCCAACGATTGAAATGTTTTCCGAAGCCCTCACACACCCTTTATATACGCTCAACTGCACTGTGCTGCCACCTGCCTTCTGTGATTGGTTATTTAACTCTGACATGGAAAGTACGTGGTGGTCACATTAATGTGACTGGACTGTGTATAATGGCACATGAGGCTAGAAGAAACTTTTCCAAGAAACAAGCTTGTCCATTTACTACCATCAGAGAGTTTGTAGCTGAAATGTGTCATTGGACCCTGTGGTCTTGGTTAGCTGTGTTGGGCTTTTGAAACTGAGCTGAAAATATTTCACGTGAATCATAATTCATCACCACCAGGATTTGGCGATTGGGTCTCTTAATCCTCAGTCGCCTTTTAAAAGGGGAAGTATGCATGCCTTTAAGGTGTAACTGAAAGCACACTCAATGCATATTTGAAAGGTACAGAGTTTGAGTCAGGGCATTGCAGATTACTTCAGTTTTTTGGGACTAAAAAATTCTAGATGTCAGTCAATCGAAAATTATACATTAAATCAAGTCTTTCAAAAGTCAGTATATTAAATCAAGTCTGTCAAAAATTATATATTAAGAAATTTTATTACTTTTGCAGAAGAAAAGCTAATGCTGACAAATCACTCTTATATACAAGTAAGGGATTAAGTCCTATACATGTAATCATAATGTTCTCACATATTGCTTTGAAATTATTAAAAGGAAAGGTTTCTTTTTTCAGAGAGGGGTCTTATATCAGAATAAGAAATGAAATAGATTTTTTAAACCAAAGTAAATTCTCAAATATATTTAAAAATTGCCATTGAAAAATGTTAAGTGAGAGATTAAGTTGCCAAACTGCTTGGTTTTTACTTAGGTGAGCAAAATTACGCAAAGCTGCCCAACCGTTATAGTGGTTAGTGTCGCGGACTGCCATGCCCAGGTTTGAATACCGGAGAAGGCATGGATGTTTCTAAACATATAGTGTCACTATGGCACTCTAAATATGCAACGAGCCGAAAGTCCTCTCGTGTGGTTTGGGGGAAGGGGAGAGGAGTGGGAGACCTTCGGATTCGCCATCGAAATTGGTGGCCAAACTGAGCCCAATCGCACTGTCACCTATAAGGTGCTCAAGGCTGTTGCCAATGGTAGGCATAATTTAAGGGCAATTACACACGGGTCTCTTTTCTACAAACAGAAGAAAATTGGATGCTTCATTCGTGGTACAACATTTTGAATATTGTTCAATATACTGCTTAAAACGTTTCAAAATATTTCACAACTACAAATGTTAGAAGTACTGAAACATTTTAATGCAATGTTGGTGTGTCTACGCTGTAAGGCAGATGAACTAACATGTGAACTAAGTATCCTGATTTTTTGTTATGTGTTTCAAAACGCATGTAGGTGGTAGTTATCACTCAATAGTAAGAACATTCTTCTATTTACAAACAGCCACTGGTAGTTCGATCCAGTTCAAATCCCGGCAAAATGGCTAACTGCACAGCTGTTCATGTAATTTTCTAAATGTGTAAAACTTGATTACAACCAGGTTCCCATGATTATATCCCTGTTCTTAAGCCTATAGTTCTAATGCACTTTGTCATTATCTGAGAAATCCAAACTAATCCTGAAAAATTATTTTTGAATATTTCCAAGGGCAATATCTGTATTGAACATTGTTTCTTTCAGACAACTAACTGCCTGCACAGAAATATATATATATATATGGGACCATGGGTGGTAATCTTTCAGAGGGTTAACTGTATAAGCATATGCATACAGTAAACCCTTGCCAAACACAAAGGTTATGTCATTTACACACTGCACGTATGGCAAAATTGCGTTTCTAAGAAAAAAGGGGTTAGGTATATTTCAAATTAAGAAAGCATGAATAATTAATACAAACATTAATATTATTCTAAAGTGAAAGATGAAACAAATTGTATTTGAAAGAATTTCTAGCACTGCTTAATAAATAGGTAAAGGACATGATAGTTATTTTGTATTTTTGCTTGGGACAATGCTTGATGCAAGTCATTAAACTTGTTGTGGTAAGGAGTGCAGTTTTTCAATTTCTCTCATGAAGTGTCCTCTTCTTTCTTCATTTAGGTCAATCTGCATTACAAAATCGGATATTTCCTGCACCTTTTTTAACAATTTGTTTAACTTCTTGTACATTAAAGGCTCTTCATCTTCCTCTCTACTACTCCTTGCACAGTTTAGCTACTGTTATAAGGTCATTCAGTTCTTAATTTGTTATTTCAAAATCATCATTCTCAACTAATTCTTCTATATATTAAAATCCTTCACTGCCTATTGCTTTTGCAATTTGTATGATTTCTGTGGCTTCATTTTCACTTGATGGAAATCCTTTAAAATTGTTGATTGGCCAGAACAGATGCCAGAAAACATTAACAGTTGATGAATTCACTTATTCCCATGTAACTTTAATCATTTCTATATGTTAAATTGCTTACAAAAATGCAATTAGTGTACTTTCTTTCGTCTAGTGCCTTATTGCAAAGATGTAAACATGCCTGACATAACAGGCTTTGAATGTTTTTATGATTCCTTGATCTATTGTTTGAATTAAGGGAGTTGAGTCCAGTGGAGAGAGGAGAGGAGAACATTACAGTTCATGTTTTGCTGTTTTCACTTCTTTAATAAATGAATTTTCAAATGTGTCTTTAAAGAAAACTAGTGCAATGCTTCCAATACTTTGCAACATACTGCATTTAATTGGAATTACTGCAGTGGACAAATTAAATGGATACAATTAAGATAACACATGGATGCAAAATTGCATTCTCAATGTGTAACTTACGCATTCACTTTTCTTCCATGAAAGATTACTTTGGAAATGTGCTAAAGATGAGGATTACTTAAAACTTCTCTTCTGCTGTTTGTTTTTAATTACAAATATGAAGAGGAAAAAGTTTGTTAGGCAGTAAGTTCTTTAGTTCACCAACTTCACATTTATGATAATAAGAGATAAAATCATGTATCATAAAAAGGATTATTTTTTCGAATTCCAATAAATGGTTTGAGAACATATCTACCAAGTTTGATTCTTTAAAATCTGCAAAACATGTTATGCAAACTGAAAGGTAAATATACTGAAAAAAATTTGAATGCAGATAATAGAAAAGTATAAGTATGATCAATTTTATGTATTAAAAATAAGTAAATATCTGAAAGACAGCAAAATATATGGGATAAGAAAATTGTGAAATGGTATGTACATTTTGGTGAATGAAAACAAGGTAAAAAAAAAGAATTAATACAATTAAATCGTCATGATCCCTGCATCATGTACAGATGTATGTGTCCACGTATATATGTATGTATACACACAATACATACATTTCTGAATCTGATCCCGGTAACAGAAGAGTACCCAATTTTTAAAAACTAAGACAATGAAAAATATAGTGTTATTTAATTTACGTTTTCAGTGATGAAGTTATACCATAAATTTAGTTTTGAAGTATCATAAATATGCAACAGGTGCATAAAGGCTATCTGGTATGTTAGTGTTATAAGAACTTTGTAATGTGCAAATGGAAATCTTTTGGTATTACAGATGATAAAAGATGAAGAACAAGATTTATAACATTTCTCACATCGCATAGATCCGGAAAAAATTAACAACAGTTGATGGTGCAACTATTACACGCTTTTTTATTTATTTATTTTATCAAGCACAGCATAGGAGAAAATAGCACTTTTTCAATAATTTTATTTTCCTTAAAATGAGAGGAAAAAAAAATTAAAGTAATACTTCCACTGCGTATTCAAATAAGTGTACGGTGCGAATTAACAAACCTTGTCTTGGTGGGAATAACAGATCTCAACTTATATTTTCATATTTATGCAGCTTCTCTAAAATTTATTTATGTAGAGAAGCTTCTTCTCCGCATTTAATGTGATTAAGCTCATGTCGAAGTTTGTGCACGTTGCGTAAATGTTTCCTAAGCTGTACCCTACCGTACTCAGTCGCTACTAATAGATTCTTTGCTACTACAGTAGTAAAAATGGCGAAAGGACCATCGCGTCGCGTAACAGAAGTTCACGCCCACAGTCTGATGTCACCAAGAACTCTAATCTGATTGGCTAGTTACATAAGGGTACAGCGCGGGGTCTAGCTTCTCGATGAGTTTAGTCGGCCATGGTAAAACTCATAAATTAGTATGGAAACTGTTGCCACAAAAAGATAATAAAATAATATGCAAAACGAAGATTACGATCATTAAAATATTTGTCAGTTAGGTTTAAATTAATTATTTACATTTTATGTTGTAATACTTACACATTTTATGCCGTTACATAACCTTCCCGACACGCTCCGCGAAAACGTAACTAAAATGGCATCCAAGAAAGAAGGAATTTTTTTAAAAGGGCATTAAAATTACAAACGATACCATGTACACACCGTTCCGTTTTAACTTAAAAAAACATCTGAGAATTGCACAATGTAGGCAACGTACACAAATGAACAAAATAAGCTAAAATAACGAAAATAAATTACAAGAAAATGCCATGTGCACAGTGTTCCTTTTAAACTTAAAAAAAAACTTCAGCGAATTGCACAATGTAGGCAACGTACACAAATCAACAAAATAAAAAAATAAATTGCAAACGATACCAGCGTTCTGTTCTTCAGCTGAGCCAAATTATAAAATGTACATGTACGTTCACTCACCTCTCTCAGCATCACAGCTAAATCCGTAGCGACTTTGTATTTAGCGAAATATACGTACGAAAATATCAAACACTCAACAGAAAAACACCGCATTCAAAGAATAAAACGAGAACTGAAATAACAACTCAAATTAACACGTAAGAATTTCGAATAAACCGCTACGTCATCTCACATTACCAATAAAACCGTTCTTTATAAAATAGGAAATACGCATGCGCGAAAACTACATGTTTCCGTAGCTTCAAAATACCCAGTCAGCCATGTTCGCGGATATACGGAGTTACCCATGTTGGCGCGTTTATTGCTCATTCAAAAACAATCGCCGCCAAGCAGTGGGCTAAAGCGCATTCCAACCAAATTCGGCTAATTAGATATCGAAATGATGGCGGCTTTTCGCACGTTGTCGTTTGTTCCTCCATTTTGCAGAGCCCCACATCCTTCCCATGTGCTAAATATGAGTCTACGTAGATGGGCCAACAAAATTATTTCGATGGACCCACAAATTTATTTTGATGATTCACCTTAAAATGTTCAAAAATGGCAGCAATGAGCTCCTCTGTTTGATATCCACGAATCTGATATTATTGTTGAGCCTTCAGCAATATTATTTTGGATTCCATGCATTAATGTTGTTGCCTTCCATTCTAGAACTCTGACTAGAAATGTTTCTTTTGTCTCCCGGTAAATTCCACTGTTGTAGAAAGATACGATCTTGATTATTCTTTTGATACGTAAAATGTCTTTCGTCAATTTCGACAGTTGTTCCGGGCCCTTTAATTTTAATATTTCGATTATCCTCCAAATCCTTCGCACACACTTCACGCATATAATTATTCCAATCAATAACACTCTTATCGGATAAATCCAACTGATGTTTGCACCATTTAATAGACGATTGTTCATATGGCCAAAAGTAAATAAATCTTAAAGCTTTTAAAAATTCAATACCACTGTTTTCAAACCATGTACCAGTTCGGACACCAAACTTTTGTTGACAATTTTTGACACCGCATCTCCAATAAAATCCTGAATTATAAAACTTCATATCATGGCCGTTTTTACAAATGCGTTCTTTAGATAAAATTCTAGCCTCTCTGAAAAATTCTATCGCTTCTTTATTTGAAAGAAGTTGGAAAATATTGATATCCATTGGGAAAAAAATAATCACAAAAAGTTTCACATGTTTAACCTAAATGTAATAATCTAGTAGCACGATCTAATTATCTAAGTAGCACGATTTTCATAATCTTAATTTTAGCGCCCCTTATAACCTATGTTAGTGTCTAGGTTTTTTAGGTAGATGTCATATTATTTTTTCCAGTCGTCTGTTTTGGCAAGATATCTGGGTAGTCTTCATAGTACATTAAGTACCAAAATTAGCATACAAATGCAAGTTAGTTATTGAAATAGATTTGGAATTAGTTTTGTAAGAAAACAGTTAATAATGCCATATACACTTATACAATACTTCATTTCTTTTTTATTAGATTTGCTTGGCCTTCGAAAAGATTATTTTTGCTCAAACTGGACTGTTAAGAATATTAGGTATTCATGTGTTAGTGAAGAAAAAACCAAAATTCACCAAAAAGAGGAAATAGTTCCCAAATTCACACCATAATACAGTATGCCTACAACCTACAAGGGATTCTGTTTTTCAGAGTCTGTATTTCTATGTTGGGTTTTAATAGACCCAAGATCTATCAAACAATGAAGGTTATGCTGTTAGTTTCTTACATGAGTATCATATAATGCTCCATATCTGTTAGTGTTCCAATTGTTGTTATTCAGAATGGCAGAAGTGCCACAAGACACCATTTGAACACATGTTTAATGGCATTGATATGAGAGGGAAGTTATTAAGAGGGTAAAAAACCTTCGAATTGATTCCTAAGTGATTTTTACCTGAAATGAAAAAAAAATTTAAAAAAAAAATTTAATTGTATCAAATTACTGCAAAGTTAGCTAAACCTTCTTCATTAATATTGAGTTGTAAATGTATATTACAGTATCAGAAAACAGATTTAAAATCTATGAATGGGTCTTGGCCGTTACGTTAATTTTCTTGCCGAAATAAGTATCATATATGTGATCTGCATGATTACATTTTGATAGTTTCACTTTTAGAAAAGGGCTAATCTTCGGTAAGCCGGTTAAATTGGTACCAAACTATTTTGGCCTTCAAAATTTGACGATTTTTTTTTGCGTCTATGAGAGCATGAAGACATGATTAAGCATAAACAGAATAGTAACTTTTAAGTTTTGCAGGAGTGAAATGCCATTATTTTATGTAAACAGAATATTAAAATGGGATTATAAAATACTAGATGAGTAAAACAAAGTGCATCAGCTTGCAAGTGAAAACATAGTCCTATCTACACTGCTGAAATAAATTAAGAGAATTTTCATATTAGATCTATGATCTACAGATTTACTGAACAGATTTTAATAAAATTTGGTGTGAACATAGGCTGATATAACACAAACAATATAAACATTCAACACTTATAATAGACACACATGTTCGTGTGTAACACTCATGGAAGTTTCAAGGTCTGAAACAGCGGTTGCAGAAGATACAAAAAAATGAGTTAATAGGAGGTATGGTCCCCTCTTACAGCCATATGGGCCTCGCAGCGTGATGTCATACTGGAAATAAGGCAGTTTATCAGTGCCTATGGCAATTGGTACCACTCATTCAGCAACGCTGTTTTCAGTCCCTGGATGGTTCTCGGAGGAGGGTTGAGAGTTGCAATTGCCCTTCCCAAAGCGTTCCAGATATGCTTTATAGGGTTGAGATCTGGAGATGTGGCTGGCCAATCCATCCGGCGAATATCCTCTCTCGAGAAATTCGTCGACCAGAGATCTCCGTGTGGCCTCGCCTTATCGTCCTGCAAGATGAACTCAGGGCCCATTGCACCCCAGAAAAGGGAAACATAGGGCTCTAAGACTTCATCCCTGTACCTCATACCAGTCACAGAGCCTCTGTCAAAGACGTGGAGAGGTGTGCGCCCATCCAACATGATGGCTGCCTAGATCATTACAGCGCCATTGCATAATTGTTGATTTCACGGACAATGGAGTATAGGTAGTGTGTCCCTGGCTCTCGCCATATCAAAGTATGGCTTTGAAATCCTTGGTTTTGAATCAAAAATTCGTTAAAGTGTTACACAAATGAAATTGATAGTAAAAGAAATTCCATTTTTGTAAACAAACGGAGGCGAGTTGTCAGTCTACTCGGATTGGTGTAAACAATCTATCAGAGTACAGGTCCGTCTTACTCGAATCGAGTGGCTCGGACGAGCGGCTTGATACGAGTCTCTCGGAGAGGCGTAAACTGGCCTTAGGAACATCTCTAGAAATAAATCGTGAAATTCCGCAGCCGAGGATTTCGACTTACACTTTCTTTTAAAGAACCTCTTAGATAACGACGTATTAAGTTATATTTATTTTCAAACAACTTTGACAGTATTAACAGAACCGTTACAAGAGATTAAGATCTTGATTTAACATGATAGCATAATTTAATAAGTTATACGCCACACAGATTTTTTATTTGGTATCTGTTATCATCATTGGTTAGGTTATTTATTTAATTACGACAAAGCACACAAGGGCTGTGTAAATGGAGGGATGCCTTCGTTGAGGACTTTTTAAGTGAAATTGTCTTGTATCATGTTATTCATGAGGAAAATTAGGAAATCACCCATGCAACCAAACCCTTCGCTGCTATTCGAACCCTGGTTGAACTACCAGTGATCAGTGATAACAGATGGCCTACCGGCACCTCAGTCGTCAGTGAGCTAATCTGCTATCATGTAACGTGGTTTGTATTCAAAAATGGATTGCTCAAGATGCTGGCAAATATTAAAAGCATTTAAACATTGGAAACCATCTCGAAAGTTCAACAAAAATCAGAAAAATTCATGATTTTTTCAAAATTTATTATGTTGTAAACTTAGGAATTCTTAAAATTTGCAGAAATTCGCTCAGTAATAAAGTGGGTCTTGCGGAAGAATTCAAACAACGGGTAATAACATTACTTTGTAGGTATTTTGTCTTGCTTTATCACCTCTTTGATTGTAAATTATCAAATAATACTTAATGGTAAAGCAGATGAAAGATTTTTTATTTAGAAAGCATATCACTGAAACCAGAAATAAAGCACATCAGGCTCTTATGTCTTTATATCCTCTAATAGGCAGACACTCCACATTAAGCTTAAGCACTAAAACAATTATCTACCTCCAGTGTATCAGATCAATCCTACTCTACGCTGCACTCGCCTGGGCAGCAGCTGCTAGAAGTCATAGGCAAGCTCTTCAAAAAATTCAAAACAAAGCTCTCAGAATAATTACTAATTCACCGTGGTTCGTTAGAAACCCGCAAATTTACTACGACCTTAAAATAAAACCTCTAGACTCAGAAATCCTAATTAACTCGCACAACTTTTTCTCAAAAATTGATAGCAGTGAGCACAATATCTTAAAAAATATAGGAAACTACAATTTCACTGTCTCCCAACCATTTCAAAGACCAAGAACAATTCATCATAACAGTTCATGGTAACAATTTTCACAAACCTCGCTAGCCGAGTGGAATTAAGCATAGTTTTTCTATGAACTCCAGCATAATCGTTTCGATCCTCAGCCGAACCTAAAATCCGCAAAGGACTTGTGTGTATTTTATTTCTACTTTATTTAACCAAGAAAAATTTACCTATTTATAGTTATATATTCAAGAATCGTAAAAATATTTTATAACGATAATAATTGTGTTTTGTATATTGATTATGCTACAAAAACTGCTTATCCAACAAAAAATTGCTTCTCTTAGTCACAAGCCAACCCAAAAGAGGGCGCTGCTACTGTGAAAATATACGATGCGTTTGTAACGCTAAGCACTCCTGATTTCTCAGGACTTCAAGCTCCTAAAAAGAAAACTCCGAAAAGGAAACAATAATAGATTGGTAAAGGCCTTCACGGGTCGAAAACCTCTTGCAAAAGTGATGGTCTACGGCAGAGAGGTCAAACTCATAGGTACACTTGGGCCAAACAAACAAGGTTTAACTTTAGGCGGGCCGCAAAAAAAAAAAATCAATGTTCATAGAAACGTAGATTTATTTCGAATAATACAATAATAAACATATATATATATATATTATTAATAAGTAAGAATGCCAATAGCCATAGTACATCCCAAACCCTCTGAAATCCTATTCGAAGAAGCACGTTAGTGCCAAAATTACATATTAAATACAATTAAAACTTAAAATCCTAAGCAAAGATTCACATGAAAATATAACTCAAATAATGCCTAGAAAATTGTAATTTTTTTGGCAAAATTGGGAAAAGCTGAAGTTGCAATAAAAACAAGATATACTATAAACAAAAATGGTAATATCTCGGTGAGAATTTGATTCGTATTTTTTGTCTCGTCAGGGGAAAAGGAACCGTGCCCCTTTCACTGAAATATTACTTCCACGCGTTTCAACTGACGACCAATTGAGACAATACCGCGTCAATTAATTGACTAAATTTTAAAATCTATTACATCTTTCAATACTAATCTAAATTGTCTCAATTAGACGCCCCTTTTCCCTATTTCGGGAAAAATTTTGTTTGCAGTGATGACTTTCACCGCTGACCCAAGGTGAGCATCATTAATACGGTTTCTAATAGGAGACTTATTACCTTTCATGACTGAAAATAGCTGCTCGCACCGATAAGTGTTACCAAACATGGAAATAATTTCATATGCGAATTTTCGAGTATTTTCAAACCTGGCTGGTAAATATTTGTAAAATTCAGGCATGCCCACTTCAATGAATTTTGCTTTCAAATTTGAGTTGCATTGAATCTCGATCACCTCCATTTGCATATGGCTGGGTACTGAGTCAATACTTATTGAGAAAATCCAAGAAAACAAAAAAAATTTGTCTACGAGGGAACTAAAATCATTAAACCTCGTTTCAAATTCAGTTGTTAAATTTGCAATTTTTTCTGCGTATTTTTGATACGAACAAGTATCATCTAAACTTGATTTGTTCAAACTTGATTTCGTTGGGAAGTGCGTCAAATCTTCATTTTTAAGTTGTTTTTCCCAAAGAACTAGTTGACATTTGAATGCTTTAATTATGTCACACATGTTCGTAATGATATCATCTTTTCCTTGTAACGATAAATTTAAATCGGTTAAGTGTTTGGTTATATCAACCAAGAAAGATAAATCTTGTATCCATATTGGATCGTAAAACAAACTTACGTCTTGATTTTTCGTTTTTAAAAACTGACATATTTCTTCTTTCAAATCCCAGAATTGTTTGAGAATCTTGGAGCAAGATAACCAACGTACCTCGGTATAGTAGGACAAACCCGAATATTCACTATCTAACTCACTTAAGAAAGCAGTGAATTGACGCTGATTTAAACCTCGAGATCTTATAAAATTTATAACTTTTTTTATATATGACAAAACATTCTCCATATTTATTACTTTCGTGCATAGAACTTCTTGATGTATAATACAATGCATATGATGAATGTTTGAACCGTGAATTTCACTAAGTTTTTTTCTTAGTAATGCTACGAAGCCCTTGTTTTTCCCGGTCATTGATGGAGCGCCATCTGTAGCTACAGAATTTAATTTTGCCAAAGGTAGATTGTATTTCTGCAGAAGTCCAAAAACACAAGTAAATATATCTTCTCCTGTGGTAGTACCAGGCATCGGTATTAGTTCCAGTAATTCCTCAAAAATGTTAAAATTCTTGTCACAAGAACGAAGAAACACTGCTAATTGAGCTTTGCCACTAATGTCCGTGCTCTCGTCACAGGCAATGGAGAAACTTTCGAAACTAGATGATTTTGCTTTGATCTGATCACTTAAATTCGCGGCTAAATCAGTAACTCTTTCCGCAACTGTATTTCGAGACAATGAAATTGATTGAAAAGCCTTCACATTTCCAGGACAAACAATTTCTCCAGCTTTCATTAGGCATTCCTTGATGAAATCACCGTCAGTAAAAGGCTTCGAATGTTTAGCTATCAACTCGGACAAGACGTAGCTTGCATGTACCGCCGCTTCACTTTCTTGCAATACTTTACTAAACATGGATTGTTGCTTTTTCACTCCTAACTTGAGCTCTTTCAACTTTTCTTCTCTCATTAATCCTTCGTAATTGTTATATTTCGATTTGTGTTGTTCGTAATGACGTTTAATATTATATACCTTTGGTACATTAATAGTATTATTACATATCAAGCAGATTATTTTATCTTTTATTTCACAGCAAAAATATTCTAATTCCCATTTTACTTGGAATATTCTATGTTCGTCAACGGTTTTTCGTTTAATTTTACTACCACTTGGTTTTGATATAGACATACTGAATATAGTCCTCCACAATTATGTACAGACAAGCGCCAAATGTGTACGGAAAAGTGTACCGTGACGTCACTGGCCTAGAGCTAGGTTACTATATTTGGCTTCTATATTACATATTATATTCTATATTATATTCTTACTATATTATATTTTTATTACATTTACGTATTTGGCGCCAGTGTGCAGTTTGGCGTAAAAATGCAACTCTTAAGACAACCCTCCGACCAATAACGCCAAGTACACTTTCCCGTACACTTTCCGCGTTTGCTGTACATAATTGTGCAAACCTCCGCTAGAACTACAGCTACTACTGAGATGAGTTGTTTGTTCTCGGCTTTTATAAGCTTTATAATTAATTTCTCGAATATACTGGAAACATCTATAAATATCTGGATTTTTGTGGATGGCAACAGCAATTACGAGATATTTATTTATTAGGTATTAAATGCACGCGCTGTTCTATTTTTAACCTTCCAACGCAGCTGTCTTTTCAAAAATCGTCTGCGTTGCTAAGGCAACATGAAGCAAATCTAATTACAATTCTAAATAAAAAAAACTAACTAAATAAATAACTATGAAATTCGTAACAATATGAATTAAGTAATAATTAATAATAAAGCAAAGTGCATGCACATGCATGCACCAGTATATCGTCCAAAACTACGATTGGAAAACTGAGACTATGAGTTCGGCCACATTCGGCTATCGGGGGATGCGTACAAGTTCTGAGTGCACGTGTCCAAAAGCCGAATGTAACTGAACGCAAGCTACTCACACGCATTTGTAATTTAAGTAGTGTGTGTGTGTCAGCTCGCTGTGAGTAATCTAACAACACTGAATAAATTATCGTTAATTACTTAGCAGTAAACACTTCATTTTTTTCTTCGTCGATATGTTATTTTATTATTATATATTATTATTTGCCGATATATTGGCCAGGCCGCAAAAATATTTGTTGTGGGCCGCGAGTTTGACATCCTTGGTCTACGGTCTACGAAAGGTCTTTACCTAGGTAAGCATTTAATTTCAATGATGATTTCGACTTGTCGCTGCGCGTAAATAAGTGTGAACAGTAATTTCATGTATTACCAACACTTTTTTTTAGATATTGTTGCGTTTTACGGCTTCATGGATTTGGAGTAATTGATGATGACATGATGAAGGATGAAAAACATATATAAAATATATATTGACATAATAACAAAAAGCTAACAGGAGCAATTTCTAATACTTTCAGAATAATTCTTTAAGCTTCATTAATGTTATTCCAAAGAAAACCCCGGTATTTTTATTTGAAACTGTTTCTTGTTCTGTTTGTAGCTTTTAAACATTGCTTTGGACTGGATTATTTTGGTTATGGCGAAGCAAACGAAAGCTGTTTGCCTGAAGAAAAGAATGTGTTCCTAAGATGCTTTCTAAATGGAACTAGCTCGTATCCACTTTACGCATGGGGAAAATCACAAAAACTCCCATGCAGGAACATCTTTGAGGATTTGAACAATGGTCGATCTAACAATTTTCAGCTATTTTACCGTTTGATCGCGCAGAGTTGTTTAAATTATTAAACAAATGCCAGACCATTGACCATCAGGTCATTAGGCGAAGAGCTCTTCCAATACTTTTAACAAAATACTAAAAATTGTTTAGTGCAGAACACTCGCCCAGATAAACATCTGTCACGCCTCTTGTAGAATCATACATCACGTATTCAGGGGAATTATTCACTTAAAATCGAAATAAATAGGTACTAAGACAATCAATCACATCCGGTCAAAAGTCCGAAGTGGGCCACTGCGAATCTGGTACCCTGTAATTATTACAAAGCACACTCCAGGCCCACCAGCAGCGATACGATAATGAAGCAAGTATAAAAAAAGTAGAAACGGATTTCAGAGTTCAAATCCTAGGTTATTTTTATTCTGTATGCTCCGCAGTGAATGGCAAGGAACGACTACCTGTTTATGCATGTTAGCCACCAGAGTGCCCGCCCTTCGTTACATGTAAACTTCGCATATTCTAAATTTAATAGTTGAAAGTTAATTTAACCATACAACCACGTTGCACAAAAGGTGAAAAGAAGAAAAGAAAAACGAATCAGATAAACTGTAAACCTTGAACGCATAACCAATCAAAATTAGATAAATTAAGAATAAAAAAAAATTACAGAAAACTGTAATAGGTTTGTGTCAAGTGCATTTTTATTGTTTGCTTCTCTTCTAGGGCCCAAAATAAAAAGAATTGTATAAAACCGCTTTCTGTGGGTCAGTTCTTAGTTCATTGAAGAAATTACTTTCCTCTCTATCGTTAAACACCGTACTACGAGTGAAGCACGGCTCCCAAGCTTTGGCCCCCACATTTTTTGTTTACATCCTTGACAGCGCTTTGATAGTATTACCACACAGAACAGTTCCATACAAATCGAAAAGCAGGACACTTCAGCATAAAACAAATATTCATCGTTGGATGAATAATAGAAATTTGTATAGTTTAGTAACATTTACGCTAAAATCACATTTTGGTTATTTTTCGATAACTTGCAACAGCAATTTTGCGGTACCTTCAAAACTGTATAAGTCATTTGATACCCTTGATTGGCTACTTTTATTTTTAGCTCCAAACACCAAAATGTTTTAAATAAAATACATGTTTTGTCATCCACATGTTATCATTTTATTTTTATATAACGGAAAATAATCACTTTGGGTTTACAGTTGGGGTAACTAAGAAATGAAAAAAATAAAGTTTTGTCTCTTTTGTTCTCAAATTTTATTTAGCAACATGTTTAATTGATGACTAAATGTAATACAAAATTATGAATGAAAAATCACTGTTATTGATTGCATATACTTGAGTAGCTGTCTGTTATTTTTGAGTTTCAAGAAATGAAAAAAGCATCATCAGTGTTATTAATCCATATACCAATATACTTTGCATATTGTTACCTTCTAGATTACCTCGCAAAATGAAAATTTGAGGTATTCGTGAATTTAGAACAATTAGTTCTTTTAACTGTTATAAAATATGGAGCAATATTATGCAGAGGAAGGCAATCAAGATCGCGATCAGATGATAGTGAGGTTAATGTTTAAATATGAAATTAATGGCTATTATTTATTATACTCGTGTCATCATGGAATTGCTAAAAGAGGTATTGAATGCTCTGCGAAAATATATTTACTAGAAAATTTGAATTTGATAATGAATGTATCCTAAAACGTGTTTTAAGTCAAAAGTCTGAAACTTGGTGGCTAGATGTAAATATAAAATCATGCATGTTAAACTGTCTGTAATTATGCACATAGGTAAGTTTTTATTAAATAGGGTAAGGCATGCAAGGATTGTCTGCCTAAAGGGAGAGATGCCTTCAGGGATGTTTGTGGGACCCCTAAAAATCCCCTGAAACTTTTACGGACTTACTACCGACATTTTGGAGTTTCGAGAAGGGGGGGAGAAATGAAAAATTACAATTATGAAGTATTGAATGACCTAATTATAAAAGTTCAATGAATTACTTTTTTTGCAAAATTAATAACCATAAAATTTCAAACATATAAACTACTACATTTTATGTAAATATTTTAAATTACCTGAATTAATTCTTTAAAAAAATTATCTAATTTCTGCTGCTTTTTTTTATTTTCTGATGTTTGTGGGCTTGTCTTTCTTTTGTGGTGAACTTCATAATTGCAGGAAGGTTGACTTTTATTTTCCTCATTTACAGTTGAAGAAATTTCCTCGAGAACTGCACATGCAGAGGTAGAAGCAGTTTGCTTTTCTGCTAATGTAGAAGGTTTTTCAGAGACTTTTATAGGTGACTCATCTGAAATACATGTTTTTAAGTCCTCTTGATATGTTTTCCAACTTCTGTTCATATTCAGTAAGAGATCTTTGTGAATTGGATCAGTCATTGGATTTTTTGAGCCATATTTTTCACATGAGGTTTCTTTAGAAGCCATTAAATCATATTTAATAGTCTGCACTGCATCTAGGGAATCAATCTTAAGAGAGGTTCTATAGTCAGTGACAAGTGTATCCATTAAGTTGAATGCACTTTCCACTAATGGGCCATGGAAGCAGCTAAGGCAGGCTTTGACCAATTTAGCCAATGTAGGATACTTATAATCATTTATGAAATCATCTTTTAAATTAAAAACTTTAGACCAATATTTATCAATTGTACACTTGACTTGATTTCCACTTTCATCAGATGTGTAGAGCATTTCTTTGGTGATATCAATATCACTCTGGTATAACCTTATTTCAGCTTCTACTTTTGACTTTTCATTATCACTAAAAATATGGGACATAAAAGATGATAATTTTTCAAAAGCTAATATTGTACTGGTTTTACCTCTTAGCTCTGGATCTAATGCTGTAAAACTAATTAGATATGAATTTTTAAGGGGTAATTTCTGTTTCATATGCTGTGCTGTATTAGTATAAGCTTTCATCAGAGAAATTTGGAATTCTTTTGCTATTGGATGATTTTTTGATAATTTCTTCAGGAGAGTGGAAGCTTCTGCACCAGTAAATATTACTTTGCTAGGTAGATGGAATTCTGGATTTGTGACATCAACCTTTAATAAATCATTATAAGATGTGCACTCTATATTTTCTGGCTTCATAAAAAAAGAGAAAAATTTTGCCATCAATTTATAAATACTGGAATGTATTAAATGAAGCATTGGTTTTTTTGTTTCAAATAATTTAATATATGTGTTGAACTCTGGTAATACTGCTGAATATAATGCCATATGCAATAAAGTTTTGTTTTGCATAACAAATAACCCATTTAGTATTCTTTTTTTCCGAGCTAAAGCATCCTTTGTGAGTTGTTGGGAATGCAAGCAAGAATACACCCCTTCAACAATTTTTTTCTGAGCTGCAGAAATATTTCTTTTATTGTATACAGTTTCAACATAAGAAAAATAATCCCCTTTATCAGTTTTATCCAAGTAGTGAAAATAAAATGCAATAAGAGCATCCCACAGATCTTTGATTCTTTCTAAAACACATAAAATGTACACCCACCTATGGTCTGGTCTCTTCAAGGGCTTAAGTTTTTTAATGGCAAGGGATTCACAGATTTTGAAAAAATTTTCTCTTTTACTGCAACTTTTCATATCAAAATAGATGTCATCAAACAAATCTTCTAAGTATCTATCAAAACATGAAGCAAATTTTTTTGCACAGTTATTAGCTGTGTGACATGTGTCACCATCAATATCTAATAAGTGGGGTGCTTTGTTTGATCGTAGTCTGGTTTCAACACCCTTTTTTTTTCCACGCATGGTGTTACATGAGTCCATTAATACACTAATTAAGTTTGCCCATGGAATATTATTATCTTCAATAGTATTAACAACTGCTTTAAAAACAGCTTCTGAATTGCAAGATTCCATCTTTAGAGATGCAAAATGATGAACTACAACTTCATTTTGATTGTTGTCATAAAACTGCACCAATATTGCCAGTATACTTTCTTGAGCATTGCTAGTACTTTCATCCAAATTTAGAGAAAATGGAGTCTCCTTTAAAGTTTTAATGATATTTTCCTTAATAGTTTTTGCGAGCCCATATTTCATCTTATAACATGCAGTAGTCCTGGACATTTCCAACGAGTTTAGTGCCGTCTGATCGCGGCTCAACTGTTTGCAGAGTTCAATTAAATTGGGAGCTACATTGAAAGAAAGAGAATTCTCGGCGATAAACGAAGTTATTAATACCTCTTGGTGTGCTTTTCTTGTCACTATATCCAATGGCCGAGCATCAGTCTCCAGTAAGTCATCAGTATTTTTTGAATTAGCATAATTACTTAAAATCATTGAATGTCTAATGCACTTTGAATATTTTATGTGCGTCAAAGTTTTAGAATGATTTGTGAAAGCCTTGAATCCTTCTCCATCATACTTCAGCAGTGAGTTACAAAAAACACAATATGCTTGTCCAGCAACATTTATTTTCTTGCACCATGTGCCGATGGTATCCCCATTACCATCTCTCCGTTCAATCCAATTCCACCTAAATGCATTCCGGACACCTTCTTCTAATTGTATAATATCACTATTTATATCGAGAAATTTCATAGTGAAATTCTCTTGCGTACATAAATAAAAAAATATTTCAATAAACAAAACGAAAAATTGACACGTGCATCAATAAATGAAACGAAAATTTTACACAGCGGAGAAAAAAAGTTGGGAAGCGATCAATGACAAATAGCTAATACGGCAAAAAATCCCCCTTCTTTACTTATTGGCGCCACGCCAGGAGAGATAAGACCTTTGAACCCAGAGTCACGTGATCGCACATCTGGTCGAACGAAGTCTCCCTTTTTTTTCTGCCGCGCCTACTTGCCGAAAAGAATCCAGAAGAGAATGTCTGAGAACCGGGGGAATGAGTCATAACTCGCAATAAGGAAAGAACAAAAAAGAAGTTTTTCCCCCTTTTCACGCATTATCACTGCCTTTGGAGAAAGAAAGGAAAAGTTTTCACCACACACACTGACCTTGCGTTTTCCGCTTTCAAAGCAAACAAAATTACCCAGATCAAAATAAATAATTTATTATTATTCCTACTTCCTTTTGAATGACGATCTCCGGAATTTCCGGGTATCGAAGTTCAAAATCCCCGGAATTCCGGGGTTTCCCCGGAGGACAAACACCCCTATGCCTTCGTGGAGGAATTTCGAAGGAAAATGGACTTGGAGTGGGTATTAAAAATAATGCATGTAATTTTCATTCAAACTATGTTTATATGCATATTTTTTATGTAAAACTTTCTGGTATATGCTAAATTTGTAAATTATTTTACTCGAGAAAGATCGTGAATGCACAGAAATTAAAGATTTGCCCACACCGAAAATATAAAATATATGGGTATTTATGCATATGCTTGCAAAAAGCATATATCTGCCTTTAACAAAATACATAAATAGTCATTAAATTATTTATAAATGTATTTGGAAATGAAGGTTTTATTCATTCATGAACTTCTGTGAACGTTACTGTGAAGAAATTTAGTTATTAAATATATCTAAATTTATAACGATCATAAATCATCTGCTTGTTTAATAGTTAGTTAGTTTCAAAAGTGCTTCCTTTTCAAATGCCGTATCATTTTCAACCATCACTTTTGTTAGTACTACAGAAGAATACATTTTAATAATTTCATTGGCGCAGAATATTTTGTATGGTACTTCCGAACGATTATAAAAGAATGAGATACTTGTATAAGGAGATATATTTTATTCTCTTTTGTTGCTAGTTTTCAGGTTAAGTTATACAGATATAGAAAAGCATGCAACAAGAAGAATGCCTTTCTAAGAGGACTTTCTAAGGGAAAGTGGCTCGTATCCACATAACATAAGGAGAAAACCCTGAAAACCAACCATGCAGCTGAGCCATTCGCGTGGAATCAAACTCCCAGTATTCAGAGGTTTAATCTCTCGGCTACTCATGGGGCTGTTAGTTTTCAAATTTTTTTTTCTAAGTACAGTATTTTTCAATTATCGTTAAATTAATATAATTTTAGGTGCATACCACGAAAAAATTTGAAAACTTGCGTCGCATAGTTTTACACGTTTTTTGCTATCATATGAAAGGTTTATTTTAAAATTAATTTTATTTAACAGGAAATAAACTGCATAAATCATTTTCATTTAAAACACAATGACCTCAATAAACTTTTGAAAACGTAAAAAAATAGCTTGATATTTTTTCGTAGAATGAGTTTTCGAGGAAATATATTTAAAGTTCCTTCAGTGACAGAAACAATCCCATGCTACGTAACGATTAGAATGCTGAACTATCATTTTTTTTAGGGAATTCTATAAGGTATTTCTTCCGCCTTCTTAGCGGACCTTCGTGGTGTAATGGTCAGGCACCCTCGGCACGTACTCGAGGTCCGTGGTTCGAGTCCCGGCGAGGACATTGCTCACTTTTCACATCTTCTGCTTCCAAATAACTTAATGACTCCACAATTCAATGAACGTTATCATGATACGAGGATACAATCATATTGGGATGCCTTCCGGGCACAAACTGAAGATCAGTTTCTCAATTGAAACTGATTATCGGCATCCTTATGCAAGTTCGATTTTCTATTCAGTTACTGATTCATTAATTAAACAAAGTATTGTATAAATCTTCGGAATTTTTATGAAAAACGGGGACTTTGGATAAGTATCTGTACTTTTAGGTAAATCGCTGAATTGTTACAGAACTGTCGCAGCTTTATGAAAAACGGTGGATTGGCATCAGAACAGGTTTTCAGTTCGTACTTCTGGGAAGATTATATCTAGGAAGAGTATTTCGGGGGTATTTTAATAAATTAAACTTTATTATTAATAGATTTTCATGGGGAAAATTTCAATGGCAATAACATGAGAAAAAAAAATAAATAGATAAATAAAGTTTAAAATATTTTTTATAAATTGATGCCAGCTAGTAAAATATCACAAAAATCATAATTTTCAGTGTCTTTTTCGATACTTCATTTTTCAAGACTGTTAAATTACTCTATATAAAACATTAGACAAAGGAAACCTGAGGTAGCTTATATTACTAAAAGACTATTGTGCGTTGGCTATATGAAAGATAAAAAATTCTTAATTCATTCGTTAAAATTCTTAATTAAAGCTTTTAAATGTTAATTATATTTTGTTTCACGAATTAAATGCTCGCTCAAATTAATAAAAACTAGCTTTCAAATTGCATTCCAGACTCGATGAAAAATTTATTAAAATATATACAGTATTCTTTTGATTATGCACGTGCGCATTATCCGAATTGCGAATATCAACTAAATTGTGATCTTGGTGCAACCTACGGTGGGCGGTAGCGAGATTAAGGAATTCTTTCTTTCCAAATACGAGCCATAATTGTCAGACGTAAATCTGTAATAGGAGCTGCATTTGTTTGCGCCCACTGCAGTGCGTAACTGGATATGAGGTGAGCTCGTTGAGGACCATCAAAAGGTTAATAAGGAAGAATTCCCTCAGTTAGAGAGAAGTGTTTCAAAGTGTTATTTCCATTATTATTGCTAAAGAAAACGAAATAGAAATGTAGAAGTTGGGTCCTGTGGACGTTTTGCTATTTGTTCTAAAATACAGCTCTTCAGATAATGTAATACGGCCGAGAATTTTTTTCACAATTGGTGTGTTTCTAGTTGTGATAAGAGTTTTTTAAATAAACATTATTTTAGAACTACAAATGATTAATTTCGCATTTAAGAAATAGTTTTGTACTATCAGCGTAGTACTCTGTTAATAGGTGGCTTTGCAAACAAATATAATAGTAATAATACAATTTTAAAATGATAAAATTAAAAATTTTTTCAGAAGTAGATTTTTAATTTATTTCCTGTCATTTTTACATTCAGTCGTTTGCTTATACCAAAAGGAGAGACGAATTCAAAGACTGTTTAGGCGAACACACTTGAGGTCGGCCACGGGCGGCAAATGTTCTAGCTATGCCGACTATATCGCCTTCAATCTCTGATTTATCATTTAAATTGAAGAAATTTACAGAATAGAATATAGACTTTTTAAAACAATCTTCAACATATCCAAAAGATTTGATTTTCCATGACGACTATTGTTTAAAAGCAATGATGTTTAAAGCAATGTTTCATGCATATTTTGAGAAAGACCGGCCATTTTAAGAGGTGATCGTTTTAAGTTATCGCACAAAAAATTTCACTATAAAATGATTGAGCCATATTATTATTTTACGGCTCCTACTAGTTTTAATGTGGTAAAAATTTTATAATATCCGATGCCGAACAGGCAAATTAAAATTCCTAAAGACGCCAAGAATAAAAATATTACCAATGCACAACACAGGGGAAAAAAAAAAAAAATAGATAGCTTTGACTACTAATAATTGTTATCCTAGAGTTTGCAATCTTATCGAAGAGCGAATCAGCATTTTTAAATATTGCAAATGAAATTTACTAAATCTACGGTTGGCAATGAATGAATAGAAAGTATTAATTCATTACAGCGCTTAACATAGCACAAGTGCATGGTACTATTTTGTAAGACCATCACTGAATGTATATCCTTTTTACTTTGAAAAAAGCCTACATATTTATTTATACACAAATATACATATTTTTATTTATGAACTTAAAAAGCATTTAATAAATAACGGAAAGACACTAGATTGTTCTTATACCTTCCATTTTTTCCAACTTGGTAAACTTTCTGCAAAAACTTCGAAAATCTTCCTAATTTATTTGTATTTTATTTTAAAGGTCTTTTAATGATTAATTAAACATCTCAGAGTTATTTGAAAGGAATGTCAGTCAAAGAATTTAATATTTAATTGTCAGTTTATTTGAATTACAAAGTGTAACCAATAAAAATGTCTAACAGATATGAAACTTCAGATTTCAGATAGTAAATAAATTTAAATACGAATTTTTGTATGCTTTGATAAATATTTAATAGGTACAGGTAGAAGTTTAGGGGACACCGGTCATTTACCAAACAATGAAGAACGTATTGTCCTCATATACGAACTATAATAAATATTTAATAAGCAAAATTTTAAATTCATTTAAATTTTTTCTCATTTTTTTAATATAACTAATTTTTTAAAAATAAATAAATAAATAAAGCTAGCCTGATACATGTTTTCAGACTGTGCATACAGTTTGATTTTACAGTAAAGTATGCAAAAAATTTTTAATAGACAATTCATCATTTTGTGAATGGAATATTTCAGACAACTGGCTTTTAGTGATACTTTTTTCCCCCCTTTCTTGGATGGTGCCAAAATAGAGAGATTTCAACAAGGTACAATTCTATATCATCTAGTGACCAAATGATGTACTCTGCATGTTTTCCACTTCAATTACTTTTTTTGAAATAACGACATTAGAGTTGTGAACAATCACGTGAAGTTTCATGTAGGTGACTGCCTTTTTTGCTATAAGATTGTGGTTGTGACATAACAGGAAAAGAATTCAATAGTAATTTTGACCCGTTTATGTAATTTCATACTCTTATATCATTGCTCTGAGTGCCACATCACTTGATACTGTTGAGACTTGTGTTACAAGTCACCACTGAGTCATCAACTAGTCATCTTAAAACTTCTCTGTAACATCTGAACATTTCTTTGCCCATCAGATATTTTAGCTTGCTATAGAAATTTCAGAATTTACACAAGGCATTAAGTTTTATAAAACACACCTTAAAAGAGATTTAATTTTTAATCTAGAAATTCAATGAAGTCAATAATTTTGTTTGCCTACTTTTTTGTTCAATAATCTAATTTAAAAAAATTAACATTAAAATAGAATTTAAAATAGTATGCTTAAACGTAGTATTTGATTCAAAGGAAAAAAAAAAATTTAGCATTTTTCATTAAGAGCCTGACACTTTATTACGAACAGAAATGTTGGTGCGATAATTGTCATAGGCACAACATCCTTAATTAATCCTAAATTACTTGTCAATTAATCCTAAATTACTTGTCATACTTAATCCTAAATTACTTGTCATAGGTACAACATCCTTAATGATAACAACAGCTTAATGAAAAACTGAATATCTAATTAAATGCAAAATTCATAGAATGCATTAAAAATAAAAAAAATAGAAATTGGATTTTACCACAATTTCAGATTACACAACAAGCATAAAGCTGCTGATGTACTTTTAAGGAAAACTTTGCACCTTCTGTTATAATCCAGCCCACGTGGAATAAATTGAGAACAAATTTAAGTAGTGATGGACAGTTTTGGTGATATTTGTTTTACCATTCTGTGCTGACAAATCCTACTCTTTGTTTAAAAAAAAACCAACACTCAACAAAAAAGTATATGAAAATTATTAGACTCATATTAATTCATCCCATTTATTTGCAGTGATAGCACAGTCAACTTGTCAAGGTTTATGCAATGCCAAATCTGAGCTATTTTCGAAAGAGAAAAAGATCATTGTTCATTTGGGAAGAAGCACAGCTAAAAGAAGTACAGAAAAATTTGGAGATGAATGTGTTTTCTTTTCTTAATGTTTTAAGTAATCCTTATTTAATAACTAAAAATTTTATTTTAAATTGCTGATGAATATTGATAACATAGGAATCTTCTCCAAAACATTTGCAAAAACCACAAACTTGCACCTGATATGTAACTTTCATCTTTTTATCTGTAAAAAATTGACAAATTGTGCCTAGATGGTTGCCTTAATATGTAAGTAACCCTTTGGATTTTCATCATATAAACTTGGATACTGTTGCCCTTTTGGACCATTTCAAATCACACAGTCTTGTGCCATATTGCCTGCACACAAAATCAATAAAATACCTCCTGATAACTTGCAATTCTCTGGTTGGAGGACTCTTTTTATGTTGCATGCTCAAAATTTTTAATTTTCCATGTTTATATCAGTGTGGTGAAATTCCCATTCAAAATCAGTTCTTCAGCTTGCATTAATAGAGCCACGAATTTCATGCATGTTTCTCAGGTTCAGAATTTTGCTGATGCAAACAAGTCTGCAGAACAGTATGTCGTTAGGTTAACCATTGCCTACAGAAGAATTCTGAAAAAAAAAAAAAAAAAATTTTTTTTAAAAAAAAAAAAAAAAAAAATCATTCCAATGGATCACACACGTTTATATAACACACATTTAAAAATTCTAGCTAATATTTAAACTAATAAATTTTGGGAGTATTAAAATAAAAGGTTATGTATTATAACAATTGGAACATGGAATGTAATTTAAATTACAATAAACTGAATATGTTTATGTGTAAACGAAACCAAAATAAAAATGTCGTTTCGTATCGTTTTGCATCAGGTGGAAAACAAATTTACTTTCTTTTATTGATTTGCTAAAGAAAAAAACCTTCAGTAATTAATTTTATCATGAATATAACACAATAATAGTTCATATTTAAAATAATTAAACTTCTTTATTTAAAAAAATAAATTAGGTTACAAGAGAAAGAGGCTGATTAACATAAAATTTGAAAGGGACAGGCATTTTTGCCTGCAACCAAATTTTTTAAGATTTATATCTAAAAAATTTCAATTGATTTTTTTTATATTTTAAATTGTAGAAATATATTTATCCTAATCTTTGTGCAATAAACAGCTCAAATGAAACTTGAAATATTTTTATCTTGAATTTTTCTTTTTTTCTGGGACAGCATATGTAAGCAAAATTTGAAAATGGGCCAGTATTAATATTATTCGAATATACATTTCTTTTAAATTACTAATATTGCAATACTTAGTGGTAATTTATCCATGGATATTTTTCATTTTTTATGTTCTTATAGCAACTCTATCCTTGAGACATGAAATAATTTGCATGATGTTTGATAAAACTACTAAAAAGGGGACAAAACATCAGATTGCATAATAGTATATTTATCTAGCAAGATAATACTTCTGTAACATATTCTTATTTGATTGATCCTGGGGAGAAGAGAACAAAACTGGGGAGAAAATGTTTGCTAGCCTTAACTGAAAACAATATTCAATAACTAGTTTAGTATAGTACTAATTACTAATTTCTTTCAAGTAATAGGAAAAAATTATTATTATTATTATTATTTTAAATTTTAGATCACAGTATAAACATCCATGATAAACTTCCAGTTACTCAAAATTTCTACGTTAATTTACTTAATTGTGATGACATTTTTTGTTCAAAAATTAAAGAAAACTAATTGAACAAATGAAGTTTTAAGGATACTAGAAAAATATTTATATTTGATTTGAAAGTGTGAATATATGGGGCACTTTCTGATTTTGCACAACCCTCCTAAAAAATTCAGCAATTGTTGGTGAGAATTTTTCCCTAAGATACAAAACTCAACACCCATTTTCAAAAATGGTAGCATAATAAGAATTATATAAAAATCAACCAACTAACAAAATTAAAAATGCAACAAACATGCATAATAATCAGATATACATTTTTTATTCTTGACTCTTCTAGCCACGCACACAGTGATCTGCTTCAGTTTCAAAATACAGCACAGAAATACAAAAACTTGACATTGTGCTCAACTTAACATAGCACACTTTATTATTACCCCAAATACCATTACATATTTTCATTTAAAAAAAATCTGAAAATTGAATTAATTTGTACTTAACATTCTGTTGTTTTCTCACGATCATAGCAATCTATTTTCATTTAAGGAAAAGTCAGAATGGAAAGAGTTACAGCATCTGCATACAAATCTGACCATTTACAAATTACCGTTTCATGGAATGTGAATTTTTGCACTCTCTACTATCAGGCAAAATGTCATATTTCTGAAGTTCATCAGCCTCTTTACGTGCCAGTCTCTACATTTCCCTAGAAGATAAAAATTTAACTCCAATAATAACTGAAATAACCAGCTGCATTCTTTTTATTTAGAAAAATTTTACTACAGTCAAAATTACTTCCTGATGAATGCATGTTTTCTTGCTGGAAACATCAAGCTGGCACACGCACTTTTCTATAAAATATTGTTTTCCCTGTATTGTAATAAAATTGAAAGATCTTTATTTTGGGGAGAGAGGGGTCCAATTTTTGATACATCAAAACTTTATTTATTTCTTGCTTTACACATAAAAAGAAGCAGAAGGTGATAGGTTATATTAATATGTGAGATATCAGATAAATAATTTTCAAGGGACAAGTAGACAACACCAAATTTTTTTATAAGGGGAGGATGAAGTTTTACATTCTCTTCGGCCCTTTCTACTGTAGGCAACAGATGGGGAAACATTTTCTACAGAATGATACATATGCCACTATTGGCCACACGAAAAAGTAAATCTTAATCACTTATAGTAGTATTTTTTTTAAGTATCACAATTCTTTATCACTTACAGTAGTACGTTTCATAAAGTATCGTAGTTCTTACCATTTATAGTAGTATTTTTTGTATAGCAAAAACTGTTAATAAATGGTTTTTGATTTTCATTCATCTCAGTTTTAAGTCTAATTTTATTTGGCTCTTCTCAGTTTCCTGGAGTAAAGCTGTATTGAAAGTGAACCAACTTGCACCAGCACTGAAACTTTCGCTCTAAGTGATGTCATATACCTGCCCAGCAGATGGTTCTGCATATTCAAAACTTCAAAGAAACTGTGCATTTTTATGGGTATTTTGGCCTTCTACAGTTTTATTTTTTACATTAAAATGGGTCCAATTTTTTATACATAAAAAGTTACTTCCTTTCTTGCTCTACAGACAAAAAACAGAAGGTGATAGGTTATATTAATATATCAGAGATCACTTCAGATAAATTATTTTTAGGAGATGAGTAGATGACACTAAAAGCTTTTGTTTTAATAAGTTTAGCATGATACATCATCAATCTGAATACTAACTTTTATCAGAATATCCCAGAAAATCATCGTTTGAGGGCTAGAAAAAGAATACCCCAGAAAAGAATCACTGTCATGATCCAACTTATTTTATTTATGAATTTTGTGGAATAATAATTAAACATTTTTTAACTGCATCTTTCAGTTTCAGAGAGTCAGGTTTTCATGGATTTAAGACACTATAAAATATGCTTCATAATATTTTTTGTTACTTTCCTTAATGAAACTGTTTATTTAGTGTAATATAAAATTGTATCTTTTATATTGTCCTTAGTACAAAGTTATAAGGTACACAAATATATTTGAAAAAAAAAAAAAAAAAAAAAAAAAAAAAA
>KK119087.1:0-13202 GCA_000611955.2 Stegodyphus mimosarum | reverse complement strand
AAAAAAAAAAAAAAAAAAAAAAAAAAAAAAAACAGTTTCTAATAATAGTAACAATAATAATAAAGAAAAAATTTCAAAAATTTCCAAAACATATTTTCAGGCTTATGTACACATATTTAACCTTAAATGTAACTACAATTACTTCATTCGTATATTAATCAAGAGTTGCTGCCTAAAGTTTTACTTTATATCTCTTTAGTCTAAAAACTCATTGAAGTAACTGCTTTTATATCATACTTCTTCTGTTTCGAGAACTAAATTCATTCAATGGTTAGCAAATTCCCTAATGCTCATTAAACTAATGAAAAATTATTACCAAAATTAAACCTTTGGCTTGATTACAATCAGTGTGAAAAAACAGTCATGCATTTTGAGAAAAACAAACCTGAAGCTATTAAAATGTCTAAAATTATTGAATAATAAAATGTTTATTGAATAATATGAGCTTTAATATTTAAGGCTGAATTTTTTCTTGATTCAAATGACACATACTAGAAAGTTTCTTTCTGTTATTTTCCTAAATTTGGAAATAAATGATTTACTTGCCACCAATTATTTAGAACTAAGAACTTAGCCAATTTCAAAACTTAGATAAAGAAGTAACCTCACACCCGCATGGCTTCTGCTAGTCTGGTGACAGCCAAAAAGGCTTTTACAGAGATCATCTTGTGATTTGCGCCAGAGGTTTCCTGTTATTAGGAAATGCATATAGAAACTAAAATCAGGTTTGTGCTGTGCTAATCCAAAAATAACTGGGAATATTGTGACTAAAGACAGCGGGGGAAAAGAAAAAACTGATACAGTAGGAAAAAATTCAGTGAATTCACATGGTCATCAAAGAAGGAAAAAAATGAGGCCCGAGCTTAACACTATAGGGTATCTGTCAAGTTTTGCTCAGCAAGTTACCTCACAACTAGGGGGTCATCAGTAGGAAATGTGCTTTTAATCTTCCAATACAGCAAACAGAATAAATATCTGTGATATTTTGAAGTTAGTGATAGACTTTTCTGTAAATATTTCTTAAAAAATAATAACTGCATTAAAAAGCTGTCCCTCATGGAATTTGAACCAACCATCTTTGACAGCAGAAGCCAGTGCTTTATGCATTAGACAATAGGAGGATCTAAAAGCAACCTTAAATTAATATAATTTTAAGTAAAATTCAAAATCCAGGATTTCCAGATTTACCATTTTCACAGGACAATCTATTGCCCTAGATTATTATAAACCATATATCATTCATAGTTGATAATTATGCTTAATCACTCTTAATAAATATCAAAATTTTCTTTGAAGTAACATATTTAATTACTGTATTATCTTTTAAATTACAATTCTTAATATCTATAATTCTAATTAAAGATAACTCTGAGTATCCACACCCTACAGAAAAGTCACAACAAAAGTATTGAGGCAATGCAGCATGTCGCAAATAAATATTTATGTGGCAACCTAGATATTACCTGTATATGCAGTATGTGTGTGTGCAGAATATACATATCATCTGACCTAGACGCTTACAGATTATTATTCCTCCAATTAAAATTTGAATATTTTAACATAACAGTGGACAGCATACTGATGATCAATTAAAAGCTTCATGCATGGGTATTTATTTTTTCTCCAAAGATAACCAAACAAATATTTCTCTCCAAAGTTACGAATAAGTGACAAATGTTTTTAAATGTCACTGACGAATCAGTGACTTTTTGCTTGTAGTGTGGATCATCAAAATGTACCACATATTTTTATAATTTTGCTGGTATACATTTGTATACTCACTTATACGCACTGTTTTGAATATTAGTGAAGGATTATTGCTTCAAAAAAGCTTAATGCATATTAAAACGCAGAATTGACAGTAAACAGTAAAGCAAATTTTATTTCAGACAAAATGCAATAAATGTGTTGTTTATAGGTTGCAAGCATTTTTCTAGCATTGCCATTGCTTTCTTTTACTGATCCTTGTAATTAGCACACTGTATCATATTCATCATTGCTTTTACATATGTAACTTATTCTTAAGTTATTCATTATTATTCTGTCCGATTTTCACACTATCTTCTGTAGGTTAATCTTCCCTATTTAAGGTGAGCATGAAACTTGCTGAGAGTTTTTAATTTGGCACGATTTTGATTTGGTTGTGGTTTCCGGCGGAATGTTTTCCTGTGGCAAACCTAGAGCTTTATTTCAGTGACTGTAATGAGCACCAGTTTAGTGTAGCCAGAAGAATTTTTTTTTTTTTTTAAATTGAATTTTGAAATACCGTGTTTGTTTTTAAAAGTTTTGCTGTATAATATTTGTCAGAGGTTAAGTTGTTGGTGGTGGGTGAATGCTGGATTTTAGATAATGTAAAGTTTATAATTTATGAATGTTTTGGCCCAAATGCACTTTAGCCCACTGCTTGGCGGCGATTGTTTTTGAATGAGCAATAAACGTGCCAACATGGGTAACTCCGTATATCCGCGAACATGGCTGACTGGGTATTTTGAAGCTACGGAAACATGTAGTTTTCGCGCATGCATATTTCCTATTTTATAAAGAACGGTTTTATTGGTAATGTGAGATAACGTAGCGGTTTATTCGAAATTCTTACGTGTTAATTTAAGTAGTTATTTCAGTTGTCGTTGTATTCTTTGAATGCGGTGTTTTTGTGTTGAGTGTTTGCTATTTTCGTACCTTATATTTCGCTAAATACCGAGTCGGTATGGATTTAGCTGTGATGCTGAGAGAGGTGAGTGAATGTACATGTACATTTATTACTTTATTGGAAGTGCAAGTTGCTTAATTTTTATATTTTGTTGCCTTTTATTGAAATAATTTGGCTCAGCTGAAGAACAGAACGCTGGTATCGTTTGCAATTTATTTTATTTTGTTGATTTGTGCACATTGCCTACATTGTGCAATTCGCTGATGTTTTTTTTAAGTTAAAACGGAACGCTGTGCACATGGCATTTTCTTGTAATTTATTTTCGTTATTTTAGCTTATTTTGTTGATTTGTGTACGTTGCCTACATTGTGCAATTCGCTGAAGTTTTTTTTAAGTTTAAAAGGAACGCTGTGCACATGGCATTTTCTTGTAATTTATTTTCGTTATTTTAGCTTATTTTGTTCATTTGTGTACGTTGCCTACATTGTGCAATTCTCAAATTTTTTTTTAAGTTAAAACGGAACGGTGTGTACATGGTATCGTTTGTAATTTTAATGCCCTTTTAAAAAAAATTCCTTCTTTCTGGGATGCCATTTTGGTTACGTTTTCGCGGAGCGTGTCGGGAAGGTTATGTAACGGCATAAAATGTGTAAGTATTACAACATAAAATGTAAATAATTAATTTAAACCTAACTGACAAATATTTTAATGATCGTATTGTTCGTTTTGCATATCATTTTATTATATTTTTGTGGCAACAGTTTCCATACTAATTTATGGTTTAGAATTCTATGTTTTGTTTACAATAGGTTTTCACGGAGCGTGTCGGGAAGGTTGCAATTAATTGCAAAGACGTTTCGCAGAAACGCGCCGAATTGGCGATTTTCAAAACATCGCCAAGCAGTGGGCTAAAGCGCATTTTCACCAATGTTTTTATTTAATTATACTTAGTGAATCTTTTTCGGGCCAGTTAATTATTTATTTATTCTTTTCTTTTTTAGTTTTGTTTCTTGCATGTGGCAGTCGAAAGATGTGGATTGATTAAAGTTGTTTAGTGTGTTGAATTCCACGAGGATAGTAACTTGTATATTTTTGAGAGTTTATGATTGCATCTGTTGTTAGCAAATTTGAATATATTTACTTGGTTGACAATTTTGGAGTTTGAGGAACGTGTTATAAAATTTATTATTTTATTACTCATTATACTATTTTATCATCATAGATAGGACTATGTTTCTACTTGCAAAGCTGATGGACTTTGTTTTACTCATCTAGTATTTTATCATCTCATTTTACTATTCTGTTTACATATAATAACGGCATTTCACTGCTGCAAAACTTAAAAGTTACTACACTATTTACGTTTAAAAATTACATATTAGTACTCTGATTGCTGCCAATAAAATTTGCCAAATTTTGAAGGACAAAATAGTTTGGTGCCAACTTACCCCACTTACGAAAGATTAGCCCTTTTCTAAAAGCGAAACTATCAAAAAGTAATCTAGCAGATCATTTATATGAATATTTATTTCAGGAAGAAAATAAACATATTTATTTCTTTCAGGTAAAAATTACAAAGCAATGAATTTGAAGTCCTTTTACCCTCACTTAAGAACTTTCTACTGCCAGATCAATGCCACTAACCATGGCTTCAGATGGTGTCTTCTGGGACTTCTGCTTCTTATTCTAGCATTCTGAATAACCCCATACCCACTCGCTATTTTGTGTATGCATTCTGCAATGTGCAAATTGAAACACTAACAGTTACTAAGCGTTACATGATACTTTTGTAAGAAAATAATAGCATAGCCTTCATTGCTTGATAGATCTTGGGTCTATTGAAACCTAAAATAGAAATACAGACTCTGATTAAAGAACCCATTCTTAATATTGTGGCTTGTAAGCATACTTAAAATTTGTGGCATCATATGGTTGCTATAATGATTAAATGTGTTATGGCGCAAATTTGAGAACTATTTCCCCTTTTTTGGTGAATTTTGGTTTTTTTTTTTTTTTTCATTAACACATGAGTACCTAATATTCTTAATTGTCCAGTTTGGGCAAAAAAAATCTTTTCCAGGGCCACACAAATCTAATAAAAAGGAAATTAAGTATTGCATAACTGTATATGCTACTTTTAACTATTTTCTAACAAAACTAACTCCAAATCTATTTCAATAAATAACTTGTATTGGTATGCTAATTTTTATACACATATGCCTGTTATACTGCTTTTATCAGTTGGCATTAACTTGTATGTGATAAATAATACGTTTAACCAGCATATTTTTATTTACACATTTTTTTTCCTCGAATGACTTAAATTTACATGGTTTAAATGGCATGTTCAACAAGCTAAATTTTATTTTTATATGCTTAATATATTTTTTCTCCAAGCTTTAATTCATGTACACTAAATAGCATGCTTCATCAGCCAAATTTGACTTATATTTGCTTAATATCATGCTTTTTCTGTTAACTTTACATTTATTATGTTCAACGAAATAATTTGTATTTACATAAGATTAAATATTCCCCCCTGCAAAAAAATAAATTAAACTCAAATATGCTTATGGGTTAAAATGCGCTTTAGCCCACCGCTTGGCGATGTTTTTAAAATCGCCAATTCGGCGCGTTTCTGAGAAACGCCTTTGCAATTGCAACCTTCCTGACACGCTCCGCGAAAACCTATTGTAAACAAAACATAGAATTCTAAAGCATAAATTAGTATGGAAACTGTTGCCACAAAAAGATAATAAAATAATATGCAAAACGAACATTATGATCATTAAAATATTTGTCAGTTAGGTTTAAATTAATTATTTACATTTTATGTTGTAATACTTACACATTTTATGCCGTTACATTACCTTCCCGACACGCTCCGCAAAAACGTAACCAAAATGGCATCGAAGAAAGAAGGAATTTTTTTTTAAAGGGTATTAAAATTACAAACGATACCATGTACACACCGTTCCATTTTAACTTAAAAAAATCTACGAATTGCACAATGTAGGCAACGTACACAAATGAACAAAAGCTAAAATAACGAAAATAAATTACAAGAAAATGCCATGTGCACAGCATTCCTTTTAAACTTAAAAAAAACTTTAGCGAATTGCACAATGTAGGCAAAGTACAAACAGTCAGCCATGTTGGCGGATATACGGAGTTACCCATGTTGGCACGTTTATTGCTCATTCAAAAACAACCGCCGCCAAGCAGTGGGCTAAAGCGCATTCCAACCTGCTTATGTTATGCTATTTTGCTAACTATCATGTTTAACAAGGTATGCTTGACTTATGTATGCCTAATATCATGGATTTCATGTTAAATTCTGTCGTCAAGCTTGATGAGTAAAAGAAGCAATGTTACCAATGCGTTCTCTACAATAGTTAACCCAAGAAAAGTTATTTTGGCTTTAATGATGTTAACAGAGATAAATGATAATTTTCAATGCTGTCCAATAAATCTTTTAGACCTAATTCATGATAATATCAGTTAAAATGCATTAAGTGTGGGCAAAAATAAACTTATATGTATGAATTTTAAAAATTACTGGTTCAACATTATTATAATTATACTTCATGTATTAAGTATTAAAAAAATTAATTATCGAGGTATTTTCAAAACTCATCCCATAAACCATAGATATGTCAATTAGCATTCGTTTTTGGTATTAATAATGTTTTCGGCTCTAGTGTAGAATTGGGTCCCTTTCGAATTGGGGAAAACTTTTGTTCCGCTTTGGCGATGAAATACCATTTCTGGTTACCATGAGAGTTTTAACATGGTTTTAGCGTCTTGATTTATTTAATTGAAAATAAATCGATGTGCACATGGACAAAGTCAAGGCAATGTGCAATGACTAGTTTGTGCAATTCTCTGATGTTTTTTTAAGTGAAAACAGGTCGATGTGTACAGCGGAGTTTGTGAAATTCTTTGACTTCTTGTTTTGGTTTTGTGTAGCGGCCATCTTGAAATTATGCCTTATTGGCGCCGATCTTGGCGTCAAAACAGAATCGCCAAAAAACAAGGGGCACCCGATTGTAAACTTTTACCATGTTTTCAAATAAAATAAGCGAAAGCTACATCTCAATTTAAAACCTGATATGTTTATATTAAGATAACGCTAGACTTAAATTTAATTATATATCTTGATAATTTCAATGTTTTTCTACCTATGTCACTCTTTACACTGTAAGTAATTTATTAGAAAATTATAATTTAAAAAAAAATTTAAGATATATTAAATAAAATAAACAAGAACCATAGAACAGTTTTGAATAAATATCTAATACATATGGATTTCTTACCTGCATTAAAAATTTTTTCCTCACTGATTCATTGTTCTGAATATCTTCTTACACACTTTATATATACATTGGGTTTTGGCATATCCAAGATTTCACTGTAAACATTCGAGATCTCATTTCTCTTTTCCAATGTAGCATGACGAATCCCTGTATTATATTTCCAATATAACACCCTTTTATTATGAACATTATGCACTGCAGCATGGATTAGCTATCATGGTCTCCAGGATATTTTCACCATAAATAAAAGTACCTAATACACTATTTCATTACATGCACAATCTATCACACTTAAATCAATAAACACGAAGCTTCATTAAACTCAGAAAGTGAATTTAACACAAAGTATACGTAAGTTACAGCCATTCAGACATGCTTCAGGATTTCATTATCAGAAGCATTTTAAAGCAGTAACAAACATTTGATGGCCACAATGCATTTTACTAGCGGACAAATATAAAGATTGAACACTTAAGAGCAAAAAATGTACTGAAATCTATATGCATACAGCTGTTATAAAGCAAACAGAAAACTTATATGCTCAAGAAGCTCTAGATTTACTTGGAATTGTAAATGCTGCTTCAAATCGGTAGTTCCTTAAAATGACTTGAGATTTATTTTCCATATACGAAGTTTTTTCTTTTATGGAAACAAATAGATGGTTTATTATTTATACTGATGAAATTGCAAGTTAATACCTCACACAGGGTCAGTTGTCAGCTTTATACCAACCAGTATAACATATGCAATTCCTAAATTCTGCCAATGAGCACCATCGAAATCTCTATGAATGTTACCGACCATAAACTCTGCCGCTGGTACCGAATGAACCAAACCTGACTTCTCATAATGAGTCTTCATTCCTGTATGGACAATTCCCTACTGCATTAGTAACTAAACACTTCTACTAGTTTAACATCTCAAAACACACGAGGCAACTTCAGTATAGAAAAATTGGTTTTCAAGTTCTTCTATCCATATGACTCATGAGAATAACTTTTTATATACATAAAAGGTTTCTTTGATATATGAGTATGAATATGCTTCTTTAACTTATTCCTTCATCTAAATCACGTGTTAGATAGGTTACACAAATGAGAATTCTGTACTGCATATAAGCATAAAGTACTTAAAATTATCTTTTCGACTACGTGACTTCTTAGAAACTTCACACGCATGACGTTTCTCTTAACTCCGTAACAGCTTATCCCATGATTTATATGAGCAAAATAAATGTAGAAGAATTTGCACATCATGCAATAAAGGTGTACATTCATTTTTTTTTAATAGAAAAAATCATATCAGACTGTTTCAATGTTTAGCCATCAGCCATATATTATGTGCACTGTTTATACTGTAAATTACAATTTTTGTTCTAACACATGGATTAATTAACACATGGATTGTAAATTACAATTTTCGTTCTAACACATGATTGTCCCCAAATTCCTAATGTTTGCAAATTGGTATCTAGATTTGAAATATGAAATAAAAATATGTAATTTTAGAAGTGATTTTGTTAAAAAATTTGAGTAGTCAGAGGGTTAAGTGTAAAAGCATATGCTCATTTAAACAATGCTTAACACTAAATGAATTTTTAGATACTTCACACACCTAAAGTTTCTCTCTTGTGTGAATAAACATATGCCTGTTTAAAAGGGACGTCACACTAAATGACTTGTTACATACTTCGCACACATAAGGTTTCTCTCCAGTGTGAATACGCATATGCTTGCTTAAAACATTCTTAAGTCTAAATGCCTTTTTACACACTTCACACACACAAGGTTTCTCTCCTGTGTGAATGAGCATATGCCTGTTTAAATAACACTTTTGACGAAATGACTTCTTACACGCTTCACAAACATAATGTTTCTCTTCTGTGTGAATAAGCATATGCCTGTTTAACTTATCCTTACAACTAAATGATTTCTTGTATACTTCACAAACATAAGGTTTCTCTTCTGTGTGAATAAGCATATGTCTATTTAAGTTATCCTTACTTCTAAATGACTTCTTACATACTTCACACACATAAGGTTTCTCTCCAGTGTGAATGAGCATATGGTTTTTTAAAGTAAACTTTAGACTAAATGATATCTTACATACTTCACAAACATAAGATTTCTCTCCTCTGTGAATAACCAAATGCGCACTTAAATAAGACTTTCGAGTAAATGCCTTCTTACAGACTTCACACACATAAGGTTTCTCACCTGTGTGAATAAGCATATGGTTGTTTAAACTATACTTTTGACGAAATGCCTTCTTACATACATTACAAATGTAAGGTTTGTATCCTGTGTGAATGAGCATATGGTTGTTTAAACTCGTCTTTTGACTAAATGACTTGTTACATACTTCACACACATAAGGTTTCTCTCCTGTGTGAGTAAGCATATGCCTATTTAAATAAGCCTTACAACGAAATGACTTCTTACATACTTCGCACACAAAATGTTTCTCTCCCGTGTGAACAAGCATATGACTGTTTAAAGTATGCACAAGTCTAAATGCCTTGTTACATACTTCACATACATAAGGTTTCTCTCCTGTGTGAATAAGCATATGCCTATTTAAACTACACATTTGACTAAATGACTTTTTACATACTTCACACACATAAGGTTTCTCTCCTGTGTGAATAAGCATATGTCTGTTTAAATATCGCTTAACACTAAATGATTTCTTGCATACTGAACATACATAAGGTTTATCTCCTGTATGAATGAGCATATGGTCATTTAAACTCAACTTTTGACTAAATGACTTGTTACATACTTCCCGCACATAAGGTTTCTCTCCTGTGTGAATAAGCATAAGCCTGTTTAAATGTTGCTTAACACTAAATGATTTCTTAAATACTTCACACACATAAGGTTTGTCTCCCGGGTGAATAAGCATAGCCCGTTAAAATGATCCTTCAGACTGAATGGCTTCTAGCATACTTCTCATGCATAAAGTTTCCTTCCTGCATAAGTCGGGATATGCTTGTTTAAATGACAGTTTTGTCCGAATGACTTCGTATTTCACACTCATAAGATTTCTCTTCTGTGTCAATACGCAAATGCTGGTTTAAATTACCCTTTTCACGAAACGGTTCTCTCCTGTATGAATGAGCATATTGCTTGTTTAAACACACTTTTGATTACATGACTTGTTACATACTTCACACACACATAAAGTTTGTCTCCTGTGTTTTCTTATTTACATAAGCAAATGTTTATTTAAACATAAGGTCTTTTTTTCCTGTGTAAATAAGCATACGGTTGTTTGCTGTAGACTGTCCAGTAAAGCTTTTCTACGGATGGTGTCCGTAACCAAAGCTTGTCCCGGCTCTTGGCGAAATTTCGGATTTGTTTACATCAGTAGAGAGTGCAAATAAGCCAGAATATGGTAACCCTGACAAGTGTTGCAACCCACACAGGGATTTTCCTGAAAGAGGATTTCTGTTTACTTAGATTTACGAACATTACGGTAAGAGAAAATCAAGTTTGAATATCGCAAATCATTATTAATTCATATTTTCGCATATCATTATCGGGAGATAATTGTAATTGAAAGGTACAACTTTGATATACCCCCCAAAAATTACACGCCAAATCTAACACCTCCTAAGGACTTTTTAGGGTTGCTGTTTCTTATTTTGGTGTTGCCAATTTAGGTTTTTTTAGCTTTTAGTTTTGCTGTTGCCAGATTTAGTATTTTCTCGTATTTCGTATCATTTTTTGAGTTTTTTTTTTAAAGTTTTGTGGCAACAATTTTTGGATTTCATATATGTTTTACCGCCATTTCTTTGTGAGGTGTGGAACCTCACGGACTGGAGGAAACGGCGCTCGGCAAAGTCCTCATCTCCATTCTTCTTGCTTAAAAGCAAGATTGCTACATTGTATTTGTGAAGTGATCAAGCGGATTTCTGACTTGCTGTATTTTGCTGCAAATCTGGTTGTATTTTTCAATTATACTTTTTTTTCTATTAATTAATTTTAGCTTTTAGCTTTCAATATGCCTACTGTATATTGTTTTTTTGAAAAGTTTTAGGGAATTTTTAGTCGGAAAATTGATAGTTGTGTTTCATTTTCGTCGGGTAGGCAGACAGTTGGAAGGCCAGGTATTGTTAATTGTTTATTTTTGCATCATTTGGCTCAGGATATGCAGATGTTAATTGATTTTTTGATGGAGGTTGGATTGTTGAAGGCTGCAGTGTGTAAGAAGTGTGGGTCTGGTATGAAACAGAAGTTGAAGAAGTCGTATTCGAATGGATTTGTGTATGTTTGTTGCAAAATGGTAGGTGGTAATCAGTGCAACACTGAAATGTCGATAAGGCATAATTCTTGGTTTTCGAAGTCTAAGCTTAAGTTGTTTGAGGTTTTGTTGATCACGTAAGAGATTTTGAGAGGCACTAAGACATGTAGGATTGCAGAGGAGTATGGTTTCTCTAGTACTACGTTAGCAGATTGGAGGAATTCATTAACGAGACCATTTTGAATTATATTGAGGAGAATTCTGAGAAGGTAGGTGGTGATGGTGTTGTTGTGGAAATAGATGAATCGAAGTTTGGCAAAAGGAAGTACAATAGGGGTCATAGTGTTGAAGGTCAGTGGGTTTTTGGTGGTGTTGAAAGGGGATCAGGTAAGATTTTTTAGTTGCTGTGCCTGATAGGTCTCAGGAGACGTTGTTGTCGGTGATTAAGGAATGGATTAAGCCAGGTACGTCTGCTATGGATACGCCTGTTTTGGATTTCTCTATTACCGACGAGGATTATATCGGATATTTAAAAGAAATTGTGAGACTTCGCGGAAAATTGGAGTTTTGTAAGGATATGATTATGGACATGGAACGGATACGATCATGCGCCGACCCGCCGTTATCAATGTTGTTTATTGTAATGATGCTAATAATAGTGATAATGCAAATAATAGTAAAAATATGGCAGTTAATGATGAAAAATCCTTACATGTTAAAACCAATTCTGTATGTAATGATAATAGTATTGATAGGCAAAATGATAAGAATTTGAATGCTCCTATGAATGTACATGCTCTTAAAACTAAAAATTCTGAGGTAAACGCTCTTTCTGTGAATAACTCTCGCAGTACGGCCAAACGCAAGTCTCGGCTTGCTGATTCATGTGATAGCGATGGTTTTGTTAAGCCAACCAAAACGGCCCGAGCAGTTAAAATGATTAATGCAAAAAATGATATTTCTATTGGAAATAAATTTAATGTATTGAATGCTGAAAATGTTTTGAAAAATAGTAATGTAAATAATGATTTAATTGATAAGAATACTGTTAACTCTGATGATACTGTAACTAGCAATGTAAATAATGATAGCCATGTTACTGATAGTTTAAGTAATTTAAGTTTGCAAGATGTAAATAATCAGAATGGTAATGTTAATTTGCAACAGCAGCAGCAGGGCAACCCAAATGCTACTCCCCCAATTATGGTCAGGCCGGGAGAGGATATTCCTTTTGATGCTTATTTAGAGGAACTTGCACAAAAGTTACCAAATGTTGAATTTTTAGGCCGCATTAGCGGTGAGTTTTTGAAAATTCTACCCCGCACGCCCAATGATCACAGGATTATCAGTGAATTCTTTTAAAAGAATAAAGTCGAACATTTTTTGGTCAACCTTAGGCATGAAAAGCCTATTAAAGTTGTTATTAGGGGGCTCCCCTCCAGTATGGACACAGGCAAAATTCATCATGACTTAGTTCTCGAGGTTTCTATGTACACAAGGTGGTACAAATGACCAAATTTAAAACTAAAGCTCCCATACCTCTTTTTCAAGTGCAGTTGTTCAGAAATGAAAAATTAGACGACATTTATGAATTGCAGGATCTATCTAGATTTTCGGTCACCATCGAAAAATATACGGCTAAAAATTTAGTACCGCAGTGCTTTAATTGCCAGAAATGGCATCACAGTTCTGACAATTATCATTTTTCTCCCAAATGTGTAAAATGCGCAGGAGATCACCAAACACGTGATTGTGATAAAGGGCGTCTGGATACACCCAAATGTATAAACTGTTCTGGGGATCATCCTGCAAGTTACCGTGGGTGCCCACGATTTCCTGCTGCTAGAAAACAACAAAAATCTTCAGTTACTAAGCCAGGACTTAGTTACGCTCAGGCAGCAAAAACCTCTGCCATAGGAAATCAACCCAGACAAGAAATAAGATCTCAGCCCCGCCCTACTGCTGCTGCTACAACGCCATTGGCCGATAAT
>KL819429.1:0-21755 GCA_000611955.2 Stegodyphus mimosarum | reverse complement strand
AAATCTAATTACAATTCTAAATAAATAGCCAAATAAATTTGAAATTCGTAACAATATATATATGCACACACAGAAACATACACAGCATGATTCTCTACTGCAGTTACAAACTTCTAAGATGCATAGGTGTACAGAGTTGGAAATACTGTCATTATGTAAAAGTGTGCTCAGAAATCAAGGAGCAACGTGTAAGTGAAGAGCATTATTTTATTCATCAAATGTAAGCCAGGGCCGGCGAAAGCGTGCCTACAAGGCCTTCTTTGCAGGCGGGCGCCGACCAGCCTACAACACAAAGTATTTTTTTATTTTTTGAGTCCAAAGGGGCTTTGTTCCTTGAAGACTATTGTTTCCGTTTTGCGATTTTGCTTTGGAAACATTAAAGGGCTGAATCATTTTTCAAACTGTTGCCACAAATTATTGCAGCCCTGTATTAGATTTAAAGAAATTAAATAATGAACAATCTGAAAAAATGTATGTATATTTCTCCAAATGTGATAAAACAACTGTACCTAGAGCCATTTAATTTTGAATAACGTACGTTTCCACCTGAATATGCGCATCTGGAAGCCCAAAATTTGGAATTTGTTTTATTATCTATTTCATATTTTGTAAAACTTTAACGAATTTTTGATGAACAAACTCAAACAATTTAAAAACGAGCAATGACAACGCTCTACGAGAGGAAAAAACCCTTTTTATCTAAAGCGCGCGGAACTATGTATCAGAAATTCTAAAAATATACTCATTTTAAAATTATTTTGCGATGCTGCTGTTGAAATGAATTTAATGGTTTAAATGCGAAGAACATAATATTTAATAAATAAAGGCACAGCACAAAACGTTAAATAGCGTCCCTTTGGACGTAATTAAAATCTGAAACCTTTCAGATTTTTTAAAATTTAATTATTTATTTATTTATTTATTTTTTAATGCAAATAATGTGCACTTATCGAGGAAGAAAACAAGGGGGGGGACATTTCTATATCTCCTGTACTGCTGGGCCGATTGACGAAATTCAATTTGGGTTTTTCATGTCTCGAAAGCGCAACGTAGGACATATATTAGATTTATATATAGCATTGTTCTAACATAGGTATTTTGACACAAAATCGAACCTTTTCTGAAATAACATACAATGTTCTTTCCATATTTCGATTCTACGACTCAAATTATGCCTAGATATTAAATTTGCTAATTTTTCGTGAGAAATTTACTGAAAATTTTTAAAATTTTTTTTGCGTATTTTTTTAAGTTTTCGCCGAGAATAATTCAGTTGGCGAACTTCTTAATTTATAGCAACCTGTTTTCCTTTCCCTTTTCTCCTTGTCCACCGGTCACCGGTCATACTTTCAAATAATTTTAACAAAGCGCTTAAACCACATTTTCGTTGTTATCTCTTATAATAAGTACACCAAATTTCAAAACGAGCCAGAATATAAATTCCCGTCTATCTTAAGAAATTTTCAATAAAAAAACTAAAAATATTTCCAGGTATACTTAGAAATACATATACTTTAAGATGATGGCAAAACTTTATAGGCTATAATTCAAAATGTTTTTCGAAAAATTCAGAAAAATTATTTAGAAATACAAATTTTAAAAATATCTCATAAAAATGTGCGAATTTTATTTGGAATGAACCTAAATTTCGAAATGTAAAAGGAAGAATTGTTAGGTGCCAATTGACCTAAACAAATTTAAACATTGCGTTGTGTTAAGAGATTAATAGTGCATACAACCCGATGAACCTTGATACTGGTGAAACAATGTAGTGTTAACATATTTTAAAAGGAAACCCATAAATCAGTAATACGAAAAATGCAGATTTTTCATTTTTTAAAATTTAATGCAGAGCGATAACATTTAGTGGCAACAATTTGAAAAGTGATACGCCGTTTTTGTGTTTCCGACGCAAAATCGCATAACGAAAGTAATAGTCCTTCGGGACTAAATCCCTTTGGACTAAAAAAATCTGAAATGTTTCAGATTTTAAATTACGTGCAAAGGGACGTTTATTTAACATTTTGTGTGTTACCTTTATTTGTTAAATATCATGTTCTTCGCACTTAAACCATAAAATTCAGTTCAACAGCAATATCGCAAAATAATTTTAAATTGAGCATATCTTTAGAAAATTTCGGTACACGCTCTCACGCGCTGGAGATAAAAATGTTTTTCTGTACAACGTTGGTATTGCTGGCTTTGAAATCTTTGAGTTTGTTAATGAAAAATTCGTTAAAGTTTTAGAGAATATTGTTACGAATTTCACATTTATTTGGCTATTTATTTAGAACTGTAATTAAAATTCCTTTTTATTTTCCCGTGCAACGCACGTAGACGATTTTTGAAGAGAAAGCTACGTCAAAAAAAAACAAAAAAAACATGCATACATTTATGCAGATTTTTCATTTTTTAAAATTTAATGCAGAGCGATAACATTTAGTGGCAATAATTTGAAAAGTGATACGCCGTTTTTGTGTTTCCGACGCAAAATCGCAAAACGAAAGTAATAGTCCTTCGGGACTAAATCCCTTTGGACTAAAAACTATAGAGTTTATTATAATTTTTCTTTAAGCATGTTATTTCAACAAATTTCTATTATGTACCAATTAATCCCCGGGGAACTACTAAAACAATTAATTAAGAAATGACTATTACATTGGTTTGGAATTTATAAGATTCATGACTACTATTTCAAACATTTATATTGGGTTTCACAATTTAGCAATTTTTAAAATAACAACTTAAATTCGAAAAAATTATTAGTTAACCATAACTATTTCATGAGTTAAAATATATAAAATTAATAACAACTATTACCCTTAACAATTTTAAGGTGTTTACACCTTAATAATCCTAGAAAATACAAAATTTCTATAAATTCATAACAGAGTTAAATATTTATCGTATTGCACCCAAAAAAAATAATAAATAACAGGAAAACTACTATTATGTTCAGCTAACTGAGTTATACCCAAACCACCCTTTTAAGAAAAATTTAGAATTTTAAAACTGGAGCTATTTTAAGACAGTTAGCCATTTTACCTTAATCTCTGCATAGACAGTAAAATCATCAAAATATACTAAAATTTAAATTACTCTACATCTCAAATCCTTTAAAGCAAACATTTAAATTAAAACATAACTACGTTTTGAAAATAACTGAATCCTTGCTATTTTAGGAGATAGTTAAATTAGTAATTTTAAATAAAATTTTATTAAAGTTAAGAACTGAAGAGTTTAGAAGAAAAAAAAATCTTATCTGTAAACTCCTAAACCGGAACATTGTAGGTAAGAAGAATGATGTAGACCAAGGATGTCAAACTCGCGGCCCACAACAAATATTTTTGCGGCCCGGCCAATATATCGGCAAATAATAATATATAATAATAAAATAACCTATCCACGAAGAAAAAAAATTAAATGTTTACTGCTAAGTAATTAACGATAATTTATTCAGTGTTGTTAGATTACTCACAGCGAGCTGACACACACACTACTTAAATTACAAATGTGTGTGAGTAGCTTGCGTTCAGCTACCTTCGGCTTTTGGGGGGGGACACGTGCACTCAGAACTTGTACGCATCCCCCGATAGCCGAATGTGGCCGAACTCATGGTCTCAGTTTTCCAATCATAGTTTTGTACGATATATTAATTATTATTTAATTCATATTGTTACGGATTTCATAGTTATTTATTTTTTAGTTTTTTTTATTTAGAATTGTAATTAGATTTGCTTCATGTTGTCTTAGCAACGCAGACGATTTTTGAAAAGACAGCTGCGTTGGAAGGTTAAAAATAGAACAGCGCGTTCATTTAATACCTTATAAATAAATATCTCGTAATTGCTGTTGCCATCCACAAAAATCCCGATATTTATAGATGTTTCCAGTATATTCGCAAAATTAATTATAAAGCTTATAAAAGCCGAGAACAAACAACTCATCTCAGTAGTAGCTGTAGTTCTAGCGAACTCTTTGTTTACTTAATGCTGTGATTGATTTGTAGTGATTTCGCTGTGAGATAGAATTAATTTCTCTGTTTTGAATTGATTTTTGCTAAACGTTTGACATTTTGTGATATTGTTAGAATATTTTTGAAGAAATATTTCAGCATTTTGATTTATCTCTTTTGGAAAGAATAAATTTTTGTTAACTTTTTAACGTTAACCGTGTTTATTCCAGCCCTTTGTATTCAGTATGTCTATATCAAAACCAAGTGGTAGTAAAATTAAACAAAAAATCGCAGACGAACATAGAATATTCCAAGTAAAATGGGAATTAGAATATTTTTGCTGTGAAATAAAAGATAAAATAATCTGCTTGATATGTAATAATACTATTAATGTACCAAAGTTATATAATATTAAACGTCATTACGAACAACACAAATCGAAATATAACAATTGCGAAGGATTAATGAGAGAAGAATAGTTGAAAGAGCTCAAGTTAGGACTGAAAAAGCAACAGTCCATGTTTAGTAAAGTATTGCAAGAAAGTGAAGCAGCGGTACATGCAAGCTACATCTTATCCGAGTTGATAGCTAAACATTCGAAGCCTTTTACTGACGGTGATTTCATCAAGGAATGTCTAATGAAAGCTGGAGAAATTGTTTGTCCTGGAAATGCGAAGGCTTTTCAATCAATTTCATTGTCTCGAAATACAGTTGCGGAAAGAGTTACTGATTTAGAAGCGAATTTAAGTGATCAGATCAAAGCAAAATCATCTAGTTTCGAAAGTTTCTCCATGGCCTGTGACGAGAGCACGGACATTAGTGGCAAAGCTCAATTAGCAGTGTTTCTTCGTTCTTGTGACAAGAATTTTAACATTTTTGAGAAATTACTGGAACTAATACCGATGCCTGGTATTACCACAGGAGAAGATATATTTACTTGTGTTTTTAGACTTCTGCAGAAATACAATCTACCTTTGGCAAAATTAAATTCTGTGGCTACAGATGGCACTCCATTAATGACAGGGAAAAACAAGGGCTTCGTAGCATTACTAAGAAAAAAAATTGGTAAAATTCACGGTTCAAACATTCATCATATGCATTGTATTATACATCAAGAAGTATTATGCACGAAAGTAATAAATATGGAGAATGTTTTGTCATGTATAAAAAAAGTTATAAATTTTATAAGATCTCGAGGTTTAAATCAGCGTCAATTCACTGCTTTCTTAAGTGAGTTAGATAGTGAATATTCGGGTTTGTCCTACTAAACCGAGGTACGTTGGTTATCTTGCTCCAAGATTCTCAAACAATTCTTAGATTTGAAAGAAGAAATATGTCAGTTTTTAAAAACGAAAAATCAAGAGGTAAGTTTGTTTTACGAGCCAATATGAATAGAAGATTTATCTTTCTTAGTTGATATAACCAAACACTTAACCGTTTTAAATTTATCGTTACAAGGAAAAGATCATATCATTACGAACATGTTTGACATAATTAAAGCATTCAAATGTCAACTAGTTCTTTGGGAAAAACAACTTAAAAATGAAGATTTGACGCACTTTCCGACGTGCAGCATGAAGAAATCAAGTTGAGGTGATACGTGCTCGTATCAAAAATACGCAGAAAAAATTGCAAATTTAACAACTGAATTTGAAACGAGGTTTAATGATTTTAGTTCCCTCGAAGACAAATTTTTTTTGTTTCCTTCGATTTTCTCAATAAGTATTGACTCAGTACCCAGCCATATGCAAATGGAGGTGATCGAGATTCAATGCAACTCAAATTTGAAAGCAAAATTCATTGAAGTGGGCGTGCCTGAATTTTACAAATATTTACCAGCCAGGGTTGAAAATACTTGAAAATTCGCATATTAAATTATTTCCATGTTTGGTGGCACTTATCGGTGCGAGCAGTTATTCAGTCATGAAAGGTAATAAGTCTCCTATTAGAAACCGTATTAATGATGCTCACCTTGGGTCAGCGTTGAAAGGTATCACTGCAAACAAAATTTCTCCCAGAAGAGCTGTCAAGTATCAGGACGTAAACATTAAATTTTTCTTCTTCTTTTCTATATATATATATATATATTTATTTATTATTGTATTATTCGAAATAAATCTACATTTCTATGAATATTGATTTTTTTTTGCGGCCCGCCTAAAGTTAAACCTTGTTTGTTTGGCCCAAGTGTACCTATGAGTTTGACATCCCTGATGTAGACGAAGGATCAGCATCTTCTCTTCAGCGATATGTATTGAAGGAAAACATTGGCTGGAAGAAATGACGGTCAGGGCAAAACTCATCGGTGAACAGTCGGATCTGGGAACTGCAACTGCTAGCTGGATGGAGAAATCATTTTAGGTGAACAGCAGGATCCGGGAACTGCAACTGCTGGCTGGATACTAGTCCAGAGAATTTCTTAGACATCATTTTTTTTTCTTAAATTCATGCGGCAGTCTGTGCCCGAAGGAAATTTAGAATTTTGAAAGAATTCGTAAATAAATTTTAGTTATCTCATAATGAAGATTATTTTTTTTCTATGATCCATTAATTTATGTCTTAGCCCAACAGTACGATACAGGCGAAGGGAGCCATAAGCCCCCAGCTACGAAGAAATCTCATTGAAGCTGTACCACAAAATCACGTGCTCAGAGCACCCGTGAAGGAAAAGCGTTGTTGGAACAACAAACAGTTTAAAATCCTCCAACAGATGGCAGCACAAGCTAACTATTTTATTCCCTAAATTAGGCTTGACAATAGCACATGCTATGTTTAAAAATAAGACGTAAATAATGTTTAAAAAAGATTTGTGAGTAAAATTAACATTTAAATAATAGTGTATAATTTTTAAGATTTAATTCATAATTTTTATAATTTTAAATACATTTTATATTTAATTATATATATTCAGTATAAATTTTATTTTGTGAGGAAGGTGTGTGAAATAATGCTTTTTGTCATTGTTAGTGAGTAGCACATGGAATGAGAGATTTGATGTTGGTGTGTTTTATCTTATTATGTATTTACCAAATTAAGATGGAACTGAAATAAAATAATAATTAAAACCTGGATTAATTGAATGCTGACTTACAGTGAGAAGAATACACGTAACTTACGAATGTAAAATATCAATAGCGTCAAACCAGCCGAAGAAAAAAGGGAGAATCACACCTGCACCGGATTTTTGTCAAGTCGAGGAACCAGATATCGCCAAATCCTACTAAAAAGGTGAAAAAATCCAAAACTCCACACTCCGAACAAACCCCTGAAACAATCTTCCAAATTCCGAGGAGTTGAACTAAATTCGAATCTCGCCAAGCACGCCAAAGGAAAATGCAAAGAATCCGACGCAAGGGTGAGAAAAACTGGCAAACCCAAAGCAAACCAACCCCGATCGGAAATTCCTAAGCAAAGGCTTAGAATTCAACTACAAGTGCGACCCTTTTTCACTCCTTTCCCCCCAAAACCAAATTCCCCACGAAGTGCAAAAATTTCGTTAAATTATTAACTGTAACTTAAAAACTGTTTAAGTTAGAAACTTGAAAGTGATCTTAAATTAAAAGGCTAATTTTTCTGCATCCAGTGATATAAATGAATAGAGGATCAACTTAAGTAATTTTAAATCAAGTTTATTACGTAAGAAAGCACCTAATTCCATTGTGTGTTTCAACGCGTTTACAAGTAAGCAGTGGAAGAAACGTCCAAATCTAAAGTACCAAAAACCCCTAATTAAAAGTAAACTAAAGAAATATAAATACGATATAATAAATAAAATAACGTTGTGTAGCATAAATTTAGAATAATGAACATTAAATCTAAAGTCAAACTTAAATAATTAAGTGTTACGTGAATTTTCTGCACAACAGAATCAAATAAGTTTAATAAAAAAAAAAGATATTAATACACTCACTTCCAAAAGTTAAGCGCGAAGATGTAAAATGTAAAAAAAACCAAATACTGCTTTTATTGACACAAAATTCAGCAGGAAAGTAGCATATATATTTATGCATAAAACAAAATCAATAATTATATACAGAAAGGAAAACAATATCAAATTTTTGTAAGTTGTCAGATAATGACATACTGGAGACTTAAACAGAATTATGTATAAGGTGAAAATAAACAGCATAAAATGAAAAAAAGGGCATTAATAGGGTATGTGATCCCCCTCATCTGTATACAAAGTTTACACCTTGTGACCATGCTTTTAATTAGGTGGTCAACCACCGCAGAATTAAGCAATCGCCCTTCTTCTTGTAGAGCAGTTTCCAGATCAATAAGAGTGGCTAGAGATGGGTAACGTAAAGATACAGCACGGCCGATAGCATCCCAAAGATTTTCAATGGGATTAAGGTCGAGCGAATATGCTGGCCACGCCATGCGCGCAATCCCTTCACTCTGCAGGTAGTCATTGACGATGTCAGCTCTATGGAGACGTGCGTTATCGTCCATTAAACAAAAGTAAGGCCAACTGCTGCAGCGTACAACCTCACAATGGGTTTTAGGATTTCATCTCGATACTGGACAGCCGTCAAAGAACCCCGTTTAAAGATGTGCAGGTCGGTGAGGTAGCCTAATGAAATCCCTGCCCGCACCATAATGCTTCCGCCTCGGAATGCGTTATGTTCAGTTATGTTTTGGGACTGACTGCGTGCTCGTTGTTCACGCCATATACTTATACGCTTGTCATCCGGCTCCAGAGGCAATCTTGACTCACCAGTAAACATGACATTGCCCCAGTCAGACCTATTCCAATTGACATGTTCCCGGCACCACTGTAATCGTGCTCCTCTTGATTGGACGGATAGAAGAACACAAACTCGAGGTACCCGGGCGTACAGTCCACTCATATGTAATCTTCGACGTACAGTAGCTGCAGATATCGCCTTACCAATGGACGCTGTAGATATCGCCTTACCAATGGACGCTATAGATATCGTCTTACCAATGGACGCTGTAGATATCGCCTTACCAATGGACGCTGTAACCATAGATGTCAAACGTGCGGAGGTCGCTCTTCGATTCCGCTTTACTGCAATAGCAATATACAGATCTTCCGCGGGGATTGTAACCCTTAGGCGACCAGCTACGGGCCTTCGGACAACTGTCTGTGTGGTTTGGAATTGTTTCCATAAACGTGAAATTACAGAATGATGAACGCCGAAGAAAAGGGCAACATCTGTGATCGACTGTCCTGCTTCAATGCGCCCCACAGCGCGCCAGCTCTCAGAATCTTCCATTCGTCTTCTGGAAGTCATCGAAACACGTATGTCTTGAAAACAAATTGTACGAAAGTTTTAAACACCTTCTCTCAGCACTTTTAATCAACTTCTTTAACCCTTCATAAAGCTGGCTTCTTATATGATTGCCTCTTTTGCATATTTCTTGACATGAAAGCGCGATTGGCTGTTACCTAACATATCTGCATACTTCCATCTACCTCTGAAGCGAAGTGCATATTCTTCAATTCTGATTGGCTTCCAGAAATTTGCGTTTTCCTCTCCGTGCTTAACTTTTGAAAGTGAGTGTAAATATATGTAAAATTCAATTAACGTTGAGGAGCTAAAATTTTGAGAGCTAATTTTTTAAAAACTACTCGCGCGATTTCTACAAAACTTGGCAGTTTGGCATAATTTAAATCGTAGAATCGAAATGGAAAATAATTGGCATGCCATTTCAGAAAAAGCCCGATTTTGTGTCAAAATACCTATGTTAGAATGATGCTATATATAATCTAATATATATCCTAAGTCGCGCTTTTGAGACATGAAAGACGCAAGTTGAATTTCGTCAATCGGCCCAGTTGAACCTGAGATATAGAACTAACTCCCCCTTGTTTTCGCAATGGTACTACGATGATACACAGGACAGGGACAATGGGTGTTTGCGCACTTTCTTTCTTCTCCAGCCCATCCATCATTCGTTAGGTAAAGTGTCACACAAAGAAGTTCCAAAAACCATGAGAATTCACGCTGTGATCATGTTTAATCTTAGTGATACCGTACTGACACCGACTACACACGCAGACGTTGTGTAATACTCAAAATAACCCTTCTGCGCGCCTAGTACCATATAATGGTCATTTTCCATGTATCTAGATGTATCATTTACACATTCCTTCTTCGTATTTATTGAGTGGGTGGCGAAGAAAATTTTCGATGCACAATAACCTAATTACTATTGGAAAGGAAAAATCCAGTTGATGAAGTACGTACTTATTTTGTTTTACTAAACATATTTTCTATTTATCTTTATTTGTTCAATTTTATTATATTTTTATTAAATATGTGTGCAGTGAAATACGGCTTTTTTTTCTTGAACATGTGCCTAAGGGTGGGAAGGGGGAACGGATAAGCCCTTACTATGAGAGCAAATTTGTCAATTTGCCATATGTAAGAATGAATACAGGGGCCAACTTTTAATTTTTTTCACGGGAGTTGGAGAGGGGCAGGCAAGATTTGCATGGAAGAAAATTCAAACTCGTATAGAGGATTTTTTTTCTCTTTCGTGGTGTAGAAGGTTGTAGGGTTTATATCTAAACCCAAATTCTCAACGTTTATACAATTTATTTAATGACTAGACTCTCCAATTAGTCATCTTGGTGTGTTCGTGCACACCTTTGTACAGACAGACAAAAAGCATGTAAAAAACCGCTTGAGGAGCTTACCCATTAGGCACGGAAGGGGTGCCTGAGGTAAAGAACTGTAGTTTTATATTCAGTTATTTTCATAAAACGTTGAGAATCTTTATTAGATTTTCAATAATAAGTTGGCTTCTGGGACAGCGATGCCCACAGGGAGATATCTCAATACTCCGAACTAATGTTGAACTAAACAGCTACTCCAAAACTGATACTCTCTCAGATCTTTTATAGTTTTCTCCTGGCTGCCGAGAGATTTCTAGTACCTTCCACTTCAGGGTATAGAAGGCATATGAGGGCCGGATATGGTTACAGCTACATATAACATCTGTTACATTTATTCAATTGCAATACCGAATACAGTTCTACAGGGGCCAGACCAAAATGTCGCCAAATAGCTGTAAACTCTGGCGATTTCTCGCCAAGTTTCGCTACAAAAATGGTCACAAAACCATCGCCAGCTTGGCGATACCCTGTAAATTTACCGAGATAGTCATGTACTCAATGTTAAATAGACTTGCCCCTGTACTCTTACTTTTCCGGAAAAGCTCCTTAGCTTTAGAGTTTCATGTTATATTATAGAAAAAGGTAATACAATTTGACATATAATTTCACGAAAATGATTCACATATGTACAAATTTCGTAATATTGTCCACTTCCCAAGGACTGCCCGTCCCGGGCAGTACAACTACTAGACTTTAAGCCATGTGTTATATGCATACAACTAAAGTAGATAAATGCAGTACTAAAACAATAATTAACATAAATGACGTGAAACAAATCAAATGCTAAACCATTAAGTAAATGTCTAAATTTTTTAATTTGCATACAAATATGACGATGGTCTTAGTATACTATTTACATTATATACATTATGGGGACTACATACTCTGTAATAGTAAGGGGCTGTGGTAATGAACGACTTTAAGCTTAGAATCTGATGACTTATGGATCCAAAACACGACGTCGTTCAGCCTGCTAGGACCGTGTAAGGAACGTCCCAAGCTGACTGTAATAGAAAGTTCTTTCCATTGAATCGGATTCCATAACCACAGCTTGTCACCTTCGTTGAATCGATATCTTACAGCTCTCCTGTAGTATCGAGTCTATCTCCTTAGATGCAAAGCTGATTTGCTCTGACGCAAAATATTACATTACTTCAAACCCTGCCTGGGGATCTTGAATGTACACCTCAGGCGATGAAGACGTATCCGGAGGGGGCCAAACAACAAATCACAAGGTGAACGAAGGTCATGACAGAAGAGCACCTAGCCGGTAGTCTTATGGACAGCACTGCGGTAGGCCAGTAAGAAGAGGGGTAATTTTCTGCTCCCAGTCCTGTGATTAGCGAAAGGGTAATAAGGATTGGTTTTATTAAACTTGTCTACCATGGCCATCTGACTTAAAGGTGGCCATCTGACTTAGGTTTTTCGATGCCGAGTAGGTCGCAGAGGTCTTTAATTACAGTCGAGATTAAACTTCTTCTTTGATCGGAATGTAGCTGATGAGGCACTCCATACCTGAAACTCCAGTGCTTTATCATTACTCTTGCTACCATTTCGCGTCAGCCCTAACATTGCTCCAGAAGAAGCGCTCTCGATCTCTGTGCAAAGGCTTCATTATTCCGAAATGGGTTCCTATGGACTGCTAAGTAATTCTTTAAGGACATCCGGAATCCAGTATCTTGGAAGTATGAGCTGCCGTCGGAATGCCTTTCCATCATCTGATTCGAACTTCAGGTACAAAACGCCGTTTCGAATATGGAGGGAGTCCCAGAGTGCCCGCTATCCTTTTGTTGTAGGACTATAGATCGAAATGGCCTGTCAGGTAGGTTTTGCTACCTGAAGATTCTATAAAGTTCATTATGGGTTTAATGACGCTCCGCCTTCCAACTGGCATTTCCTGACTTCTTCGTTACTCCATCGGTCTGGGTCAAACGATGCTGAATTCGTAACTTGGCGTAAGAGCGGATTAATCAACTCCTATGTCGTTTCGATCCTGGAATAATATCGGCAGCTTTCTGGGCAGTATCTTCTACACAGGACGTTGGCGTTTCTATATGATGATCCCTTCCGATGACAGATTGTGATGTCATATCGTTGGAGTATCTGTATCCGTCTTGCTATTTGGCCTTCAGGATTCTAAAAATTTAATAGCCATGGCAAAGATGCATGATCAATACGGAGCAGGAATTCTTTGCCCTAGAGATAATGATGGAAGTGTTTTATGGCTTTAACTATGGCGAGCAACGCGTTTCTGATTACACAATAATTTCTCTCCAGTTTAGGTAGACACCAGTTCCAGTATGCTACGACACGTTATGGAACGTTTATTTCTTGAGACAATACAGCTCAGATACTCTCACTGCTCACATATGTGTCAAGAATGAATGGTTAGTCCAGCTGAGGATACGTCAGAATTGTCACAGATGTTAAAGCTCCCTTCATTCTATTTAAAGCATCCTCATATTCTTCTGACCGCAAGACCTTTTGCTTTCTGCTTGTCAGCTTGTGAAGTGGGTCTTGTTATGGAAGAAAAGTCCTTCAAAACTCTCCTGAAGTAGGTGCAAAGCCTCATGAAATTTCTCAGCTGATGGGCATTTTTGGGGCGTCTCCAATTTTTAATTGTTGGCACTTTTTCTGGATCCATACGCACAGCTTCAGCAGAGATGATATGCACAAGGCTTACCTCGATTCACGTCTTGTCCGAACAACTTACATTTGGAGAGACTTAATTTTAGATCGGGTTCCCTCAATTTATGAAGTACCTTCCCAATATATCCTAAATACTTTAAAAAACTCTTCTCAACAGGAACAGGGAGAAGTGGACGGAGCACTCTTCTTGACAATATTGATATCGTTCAGGTATATCAGATAGGCTTCAAAGAAAAGACCACTCAACACGATCTCCATGAGGCATTCGAATGTTGCCGGCATGTTACGTAATCCAAACGACAACTGTTACGAACTGTATGAACTGAAGCTGGGTTAATGACGTCAGTTTCTAGAATGTATAAGAATCAGATCGATCGATGTGGCTATGAGTGTGTGTGTGCCTTTTGAGCCGAATTTTGAAACGAACATTTTCTTTTTTACTTCCGTGTATGTGTTTTGTGCTTCAATAAAGTGTCTTCGGGAGAACTGAAACGCGTTTCACCTTTTGGGACAATACAAAACACCCTGCTTCATGTAGATGCGAATCCATGACTCCGTTATTGATTTCTCGCTGTCAACAACATCACCTTGAACTGCCAAAGTCCTTGTCTAGCAATAAATACCATCTTTTCTCGGTTACCGAGGTGTGTCTCTACCTGCGAATATTCACTCTTTAAATCAAGCGTCGAAAACTAACTACTTCTAGAAAATGTGTCCCGAATGTCATCCTTCCTGGAAAGAGGATAGCTGCCTTTGTTCGTAACCCCGTTCAATCGGCGATAGTCAACGCAAAATCTCATTGAACCGCCTTTTTCTCTGACCAGGGCGTTGGGAGGAGCCCGAGATGTTGATGAAGGCTCGATAACGCTGTTTTCTTGCATATCCTTTAAAAGTTTCCCTATATCTTCCTATTTAGTAATCGGTAGACGTCTTGGGTATTGCTTGTTTAGTGGATGATCCCCTGTATTAATAATACGCTGTGTCACATTGGTTTGACCTATTCAGGAAATGAGCGGTACAAAACACATAGAAATTCTTAAATAACATTTTGTGCAGCATTTCTCACTTCATCACTTAGTTGTGCATTCTGCAATAACTCTCATGTTAGGCTGTCCAAAGATGCAGATTCTGGAGGGTTACTGTTTCGTGTCACGCAGGTGACTGGAGTGCATTTTGCAACTGCTTCAGCTTTCCTGATGACTTTCGCCTTATTAAATACATTAGAAAGACTCACCGGTATAACGGTGCTCGACAACTCGACGAGTACCGAGGCTACTAGAACTCCTTTCGGGCTGATACAATTCTTGGGATATTCCATGAAACCGTAGCCAAAATTTCTGTTTTCAGTTATGGATCCAAGCAGTAAAAATTCTGTTTTTGCTGATACTATGATATAATGTTGAGCAATTATTCGTTGAGCGTATTTGATTCCTTCATCCTTAATTCCAAACAGACTTATGTCCTTAGAGGTAAAATGCAGTTCGTTATTCTTAAAGTCCAACGAAAATTGTATTTTCTTAGAAAGTCTAATCCAAGTATACAAGGGTCGGTAATATTTGCTACATATGCCGTGTGATGATAGTTGGTCCTTCCGCATGTGATGTTAGTGCTTAAACTTCCATCGATGTCAATTTTTTTCCCTGACAGAGTCTGGAGGATAACACAGGGTGCGTCCAGATGAGTTTACCTACCAAATGTCGAGACAAATCTGTTCGGATGATGGTAACATTGGTACCTGTATCGATAGTCATATTGCAAGTACCTTCATTTATATGTACGTTGATGAAGAATCTATTACTGCAGCCACCCTTTGCAGAAATCTGAAGCTCTTTAAAAATGGGGCTTCTAATCATCTGGTAAACCACCCTCCGCCAAATGACCTTAATTAGTTTCCTGTGTCCTTGCTGGGGAGGGATTGTTTTTCCGTGTCTTGGGGTATTCTGCAGTTCCTTCGTATGGGGTCTTCCCCACCGCAATTCAAGCATTTTAGGGATGGTTTGTTGCAGCTCCTGTTCTGCGTCAAGGCATTGACTTACTTGGTCTAGACGAGCAGTCAGTTCATCAACTGGCTCCTGACTTGAGCAGCTCTGTTTGGGTGGCGATCTCTACAGATTGCCTGCTAGATTGCCTGCTAGATTGCCTCACAATTTTTGGCATGTGCTTTCCAGATCCTTAATATCCGTCTTTCGCAGGGATTTATGCATCTTAAGATCTCGATTGAAATCGATGAAATGCTGCAGTTACAGGATTTCCTTTCTTTCTATTAAGTGTGCCGAAAAGGCGAATAATGCAGCCTTTCAACATCCGTGGCGAGTTTCGATAGAGTTTCCTATGGGCTTTTGTTTGCAAGATTTCAAATGAAGCCTGTTCATAGTCTTTAAAACACTTTTTGCCCAGCTCAAACGCGCCAAATAGGGATTCGAAGTGTAGCGTCTGGTTTTCGGGAAGAGTTTCAAATATATCTGCTGCGGTTTTCCACAGAAAAGCAGCAAAATGGCAGGCTTTAGCTTCCGAATCCTATCTATTTGCTTTACAGGTATAGAGAAGTGAGTCTTCTACACTTACGAGCAGGTTTTTCATCATAAGTGGACAGCTTTAGTGAGGGTAGAGAAGGCATGGATGAAACTTTAAAACCGTAAGAATTGCTTCCTGCTGTCTCTATGAATTTCTTCAGGCTGTCACTTTCTACGGCGATAGCAGGAACTCCTCTTCGATTTGTTCTTTGACAGAAGAAACGTTCAATTTCTCCAACTTTGTTTCCTCTGCCTTACATAGCTTCAAATTTAGTTTCTATTATGGCAATAATTTCTCTTTTCTCTTCTTCTTGACCTCCTTCAGTCTTTTCGTGTACTGACTTGACGGCTCCTTCCATCTTTTCTTGACCCGCTTTCATTTCTTCTTGGCTGGCTTTCATCTCTTCTTTAACAGTCTTGACTTTCATCTCTTATTTAACGGAGTTGACAGCCACTTCTATTTTTCGTTGATTTGTTTTCATCTCTCTTTTAACGGAGTTGACGGCCCCTTCCATCGTTTCTTGGCTCGTTTTCATCTCTTCTTTGAATGCAGAAAAGGCTTTCACCAGGTGTCTTAATTGCTTTTCCATTGCTCTTGTCACCAGCATTCAACCCCACTTCTGACACCAAAAATTGTTGCGTGCGTACGTGTTCGTAATAGATTGAATGCACACAGAACCGATGATAGCTTGATAAAATTTATTTTTAGCAAAGATACACTTTACATTTCTGGAACTTTCCACAAAAGTACCTGCACAGTTCTTCTCAGTATCAAGAGCATAACCAGTAGGTACACCAGAAACTACCAAGAACGTTTAACACAAGGCAATGTAAAGCTAAATATGTCTAAAGAACGAAGCCAACACGGAGATATCTCAACACTCCGAACTCAATTTGAACTAAACAATTACTTAAAAACTGATGCTCTGCAAGATCTTATATGATTTTCGTACGGCCACTGAGCAATATCTGGTATTTCTCGAAATTACTGGAAAGCATACGAGAGCCGGATCAGTCACAACTACATATGGAACCAATTACAGTTATTCAGTTATAATGCTCAACGTTTACACAAGGACAAGACCAAAATTTCACCAAATTTTGGCGACTTTTGGCGATTTATCGCAAATTTAGAGAGATAACCACTCACTCAATGTTAAATAGACTTGCCCCTCTATTTTTACGTTTCCTGCAAAGTTTCTCTTCCTTCGATTCAGATTACATTATACAATAAAAAAACTACAATTTCATATATAATTTCAATAAAATTATTTACATATGTACAAAATCAAAATTCATAACAATACGTGTTTTTTAAATTTAGAGCAGAAATTTTTATTTTTCACTTCCTTACTGTTCTCCTCTAAATAATATACTAGTTATACCTAATATTCCATCAAAAATTAAAGATGCCCCTGAACGTTAAGAGTATGTTTACATGAAACAAAGAAATTGTTACATGTCACATGGAAGAAATTTTGCAAATAAGAGAAAATTGTTTCAGTTATGACTTCGGCTCCAGTAGCCCATATGATTCTGATGACCTTTGACACACAGGGTGATCTCAACAGATTTAAAAATGATCCTCTCAATACATATTTCTTTGCTTTTTATGAATAAATAAGTATATTCTTTGCTTACCGAAATGGTTTCCAAGTTACAAACTTTGAAAGTACAGTCTGTATTCTTATGGCTGCAATAATCAGGTAAGTTATTTTCATTTACATTTATTTATAATTAATATTTGGTTTGTTTTAAAGAAATTAAAAGATATTTCTATTAAACATGAAAGGAAGTTTTTAATAAATCTCAGAAATATACCCTGCTCTGCTCACAGAATATATTATTTATTTGCAGATACTTTTCTCTTGGTTTCATATTCAAATGCAGTCGTTTTCAAAATGTGCATTTTCTACTTACTTGCTCATTGCAGCCGACACATTAATTTGCCTCTGCCAACCATAGAAAAATCTTTGAAAACATCTCTTAACACGAGTAAACGAGATGAATGAGTTATTTGGGCAGAGCAGTTTCTATTTAGAAGGAATCTGGATGTTACTACTCAGTTTCTATGAGTCTCAAACTATTCAGACTCAGTCATTCACAACAGGCAAACCGTATGATATTACCCTTGCTTGATATGACAAAAGTTCTCGAGTATCTGGAAGAAATATCTTAGTAAATAAGCTTTATTCTTAGCATAGGATTTTTCATTATCGCAGTACGTTTTGCCCATTGACGAGGGAAAATCTATATAAGCGAAAGAATGTAAGGATTGGTATATCTCAGTACTCTTTCTTGAAACCTAAGCATTACCATCTTCATATCTACCAAATAAAAAGGTAGAACAACAGACCAAATAGGAGTTCATAGATTTTCTAAAGTTTATAATTAAAGCCAACGACATCTAAGACTTTTTCGACAAATTTGTTTTGGTGTTGTATTGTTTGTGTTCCACTTATTGCAGCATTCGCCATTAGGACTTCAATGCTAAGAACTTTTACTTACTCCAGCAAGCTTCCTTTTACCTAGAAAATCCAAACTGCATGTTATTTATCGTTATGTGTATAAACTTCAAATAAATAGTTAGATAGATCAACCTTTCTGAAACTGTGGTTTGTTGACCGCGATTTGTCCTCGAAGCCTGCCCTTGTGGTCTTCCTAGATTTTTCAAAAAAGACAAAAAATAAATTTCAAATTGAGTATAACACATTATTCGTATATCAAAATGAGTATATGACACCATAGTTGAAAAGCTTAGACATTGGAAATGACCATATGGCAGTCGTCTAACTTTTTTTCCTCCCAAGACGGACATTTTGTGAAATTTGTAATCGGTTAATTCTATCCTAAAGACTTCGAACTCTTGTTTTAGCAATTAAACCGTATAATACTCCCCTTCGATTTTACATTAAAGCTCTATTACTCTAGTGCTTCCAACCGTTGTTTCTCTGCATATTTGGGGACGCTGGACTCATTACTAATATAAATGGAATGCTGTAAAATGTGCAGTTGGGCTTTAAAAATTATAATTATTGTTTGCGTCTATGTATCTGCGCAAGAAGGGGTTTTCATCACCATTTCAAATAAAGACAGAATACTGAAATCAATTGGTATGTGTGATGATCTCAGACGTCAGCATAGCAGCAGACGTGCGAACATAAAACAGCTTTGCATGAATTAGGAAGCTTATCATTTCATCGCATATATCATTTAATTTTGTTAAATTAATTATATTTTCAAAATATTAGTATACTGGTAATTATATACACCAAAGAAATTGCTTTCGGAGGGAATAAGAATAGGTTGTAGAGACATTACGTTATTTCGAAGCAGGAGTCATGAAAAATGAGCAATGCCCTCGCCGGAACTCGAACCACGGGCTTCTCGAATACGCACCGAGCATGCTGACCACTACACCACGAAGGTATGCTAAGAAGACGGGAGAAATACCTTATGTACTCCCCCTTTTAAAGGGCGACTGGGGATTAAGGGACTCAATCGGCAAATCCTGGTGGCGGAGAATCATCATCCACCACATTTTTTAGTTCGGTCGCCACTGTAGAGACATTTTTGGAAGCAGGAGAGATGTAAAAATGAGATGTGCCCTCACCGGGACTCGAACCACGAGGCTCTCGAGTACGCGCCGAGCGTGCTGACCACTGCACCACGAAGGCATGTTAAGAAGGCGGGAGAAATACCCTATAAGGTCGTCTGAAGAATATTCTAATTTATAAGAGGAGTCTCCACACGAAAAAAGTTTCAGAATTGCGTATATAGACCAACAGAAGCAGCAAAGTAAATTATGCCTGGATAAACTTCCCTCTGTGTTCTTTTAGGATGCACATACCCAGCGCGTTCTTTCAATTATCTATAAAGTTATGTACTGATTACGCTTGCTTATCGGAAAGCATTACATTCAGTTTGAATGCTAGAAGACCCTCTATTGCTCCATCATCCGTCTAAATATTAATAATGTTTTCTCTGTTTGAACAATGGCAAGTGATAAAAATAAGCACAAACTGCAAGGCTTTAAAAAATAAGATTGCCGTTCATCATTTTGAATGTCCTTAGCTTTGTTAGAAAATCGTCTCTATGTATTTATTTAATACCACGCTGAATCAAAAGTCGCCATGTGTAAAGAACAATTACTTTACTTTCTGCAAAATGGATATTCATTACAGCTGTGGTAATTACTCTCAGGCATTGTAATTCGAAAAGAGGCTGTGACCTCAGGTCGCTTGCGTGTTAGTCCTCAGTAGTGAAATCGATTTCCGAAAATGTGTACATTTCGACTTTTCCACTTTTTTTCGTTTGGTTTCTATTTCTCTCACACGTAAACTGGTACTGTGTCTCTGGATTAGCATTTCCTTCACAATAAATAACACAAGGCTTTGATTTCAGTTTTCTTCGTCTTTTGAAAATATATATATTTTTGGATTATCGGCTGCTTCTCTGTTCTTCACGTGCTTAGACATGTAAAAAACCGAGACATATTGTCTTTCATTGAGAGTCGTTATTGAAAATCCAACTACTGAGACAATATTAGATTGTAGTTAAACTGGTAAAATAGTTTTATTAGTCATTTCACAAAAATTGGATGTGGAGAGATAAAAATCTACAATGCAAAATTTTATTATTTATTGTGAAAATGTCCAGAATTTATAACCAGGAAGCAATAATTGACTCCACTGAATTGTTTTCCAGCAAAGTAAGTTAAGTACGAGGAATAGCTAACAAAATACGTATTTTATAGTGGCCAGGAGTTTTATTTAATTGTCATTAGTCTTGCACCATTGCAACGGTCGAAAGTGGTGGCCATTTCATTATGGAAACACCTAACAGGTGGCCACCGTTCTCTCCTATGAAGGGACGGACAGTTACAACCGTGCTTTCTCTGGGATTCGAACCCATCGCTACGGCAGTCAGGTTCACTAACCACTATATCGGCTGGGCGGCTCAAATCAAAAAAGTAAAATGAAGCATTTCATACAATTAAAACGAATTTACTACTTGCGATAGAAAAATGAGAAAAACGTGTGATGTGTAGGATAATATAACAAATAAGAAATAGATCAAATTTAAAGAGTTAAAAATATTGCAGAATTTTGCGTTAATTAACCAGTTATTATTATTTTAGCTTTATTTCAACTTCTTCTTTCCGTAGTCCTCACCAGAGTGAAAATTAGTTGTGGCGTATTTAAGCCGAGGGATTGAATGTTTTAAATTTAGAGCTTCTGGCAGCATCGCATTGCAATTACATACTATCGCCAGCACTACTAAAGTTATTCTGGCTTTTTGGTATTTAAATTTGACCCGTTAATTATCTTGAGCCAGCGTAAGTAGTCTCTTTTGTGTGTAGTCTGAGACTATGTTACCTGCATTGAAATAACTTCATCTTATGTTATGTTAAATACCCCCAAGTAGCGGAAGTTCATCTGTAGCAAAAATAGTGCCTTCTGTTCATTTATGATTATTTTAAAGAAGATTATTTTAACCTTCTTATGACTTGGTCATTTGTTTCAGACTAAAGCGGTAACTCGTTCTACAGTTTAATAGGATCTGCAGGACATTTAGATAAACTGCTAGACACAGCAGAACCATGCAACACGTTTAACACTATTGTTGCGTGCGTACGTGTTCGTTATGGATTGAATGCACAAGTCGTAAAAAGTTAACAAAAATTTATTCTTTCCACAAGAAATAAATCAAAATGCTGAAATATTTCTTCAGAGATATTCGCACAATATCACTGTAGTAAAATAATTATTTCTAGTAATAATACTTATATATTTTAATTTCTTATGTAATGAAAATTGTGTTAATTTCTGTAGGTTATGAGAAATATTAATTATAATTATTCTGGTTTATAAGTGATAACCAAAATTTTGAATATCAATTTTATCAGCGATAAACTGCGAATAAGAAGGAAGAAATCCAACTACCCAGTATAGGATTATAACACGTGATTAAGAGTACATCACGTTGTTTC